>CAUYPK010135809.1:0-53800 GCA_963574355.1 Loris lydekkerianus
CATCTTTGCTACTCCAAGTGTGGTCCGCAGACCTGCAGCATCAGCACCCCTGGGATGCACCCCAGAAATGCAGAGTCTCGGGCCCCACCGTGGGTACAGAGTCAGGATCTGCGTCTCAGCAGAGCACACTGAAGTCTGAGGAGCCACATTCCACATGGTGGGGAATCCAGGAAGACTTCTTGAAGTCCATGAGTTGAGCATTGCTTTCTTTATCTTGTAAGCAAAGAAAATGATGCTTGAAAGATTCTTCACATAAAAATCTGGTCTCAAACTGAGGTGTAACGATTTCAACTCATTAAACCAAAAATCAAAACTTACTCAATGGCCACTCTGTGCCAGCCCATTGCTGAGTCCTTCAGTACGTCCACTGTCTACTTGGATACTCCCAACAATCGTATAAAATTTCCCAGTTAACAGAAGAAACAAAAGACACAGAAAGGGCAGCATTTTTTCTCAAGCCACACAGCTAGCAGGGACTCACAGTTGGGGAATCACATCCCCAGCTAACTCCTGCACTTGTCTTTATTTTCAGGAGTGCTCTGCGCTGCCCTGAGGCTGGTCTCTGTGCCTCCCTGCCTCATTTCCTGAAGATGGAAATCTGCTCGCCTGATGTCAGCTACCATTCTGTCCCCCTCTCTGATCCCAGCTGTCCCATAGCAGCCCAGCTAGTGGCCAGAAGAAAAGGACACATGCTGAAGGCAGGCAGCAGACAGAACTGTGACACATGCAGGTCCCAAACTTTGGGCACAGGGCTCCAGAGCAGCACTGCCATTTGGCACTCCACTTTGGGGTCAGAACTAGAAATCTGTGGTCTTTCTGCTTTGGTCATACACTTAATGCTCCCCCTTCCCCCCAATGAGCTGGGGCTGCCAGCCTGGGAAAAGTTAAAAGACTTCAGATTCCCAGAATGTCTTGAATTTTTTCCCAGTAGCAGAATGTCTTGGGGAGCAGGGAAACACTTTTCTTGGCATGATTGTTTGTCTAATTATGACAGGGTGCCTTCCAAGTCTCCCTGCCCAGCTCTCTGCCCATGCAAACTCCATGTGGCATTTCCTGTCCTCACAGCTCTTGCCTCCGATGCAGGCAGACAGAGAATCGATCCCAGCCCTTCTACCCCAATCTGCACAGAGCTGACACAAAGCAGACCTCCTCTGGATTGTGCTCTCTGATTTCCAGACTCCCTCATCCTGGTGAACGTGTTTCTGCCTGTAGGAAGGAGCTCTCCAAAATGCAAACCACATACACCTAAGACAAGAAAGCTTGTTGCATTCCATTACATGATGACCAGCAAAATCCCAAAATAAAATCAAACTGAGTGACTGAACATACCCATGGATCATAACATATCCCTCGGGGACATAACGGTTCAGAAGTCTCTGAATCTCAATTCTGATTTGGGGAACTCATTCCCCTACTGGGCTCAGCTTGCCTCGGGCAAGCTGGAGGCCCCGACCCTGCTCAGGTATGGCTGCTGAGTGGAATAGGTTCCTAATAAGGCAGGTGTCCGTCCAGAGAGAAAATATCATTAGTGATTGTTTATGAAGGAGGAAATGCTCACGTGGTGATTGGGAAGGGAGGTGACTGTCTGCCTAAGGGGACTGTGATCAGGATATACACTCCTGATCCCTGTAAGCAGCTGGTGGAGATTGCAGAAAGCAAGAGAAATGCCACTTCTATTCCTTGGAAAGTAAGGGAGTCAGGGCAGCACATTGTCCCGTTACCTGGAGTTCAGGGCTACCTAATAGGCATAGATATACTTGAACAAAGTGGTGTGTGTTTGACTGAATGCACGAGGCAGGCTTGGTGATTCTGGGAACATCACCTTGGGAATAAAAACACAGCATTCAGCTCTACAAATGCTTTTGAGATTAGCAGAGTCCCTCGGTGGCTTTGACTTTAAGTGGAGATTGCTCCCCTAGGAGAAATCAGGCACAAATTTGCAAAAGCACACGGGAATAAGGAAGGAAATTGTTCCAGAAGGGAAGCTTTTATCAAAGAACCTGACGTGAAGAAGTGGAGAAAAGCTCTCAGCAGACATCTGTGGGATGGGCCTTTGGAGCCCTGGGTCAGAGAGAGGACCAAGAAGACACGGCTGCCAAGCTGAGGTCCCCCTTTCCCAAGGCGGGGACTTCTCAGGAGGTGACAGAGGAGAAAGAGAGAAAGTGGGATTTAGAACTAAGAATCCTGGCTCGGGGAAAATGACCCAGCTTGTTCTTCCCCAACCTGACCCCAGAAAGACAAACATTGTTTTTGTTTTTTAGTCTAACTGGATTATTATTTACATAAAATAAAATCCCCCAATTTGAAGTGTTCTGCTCACCGGATTTTGACAGATGTATTTTTCATATAACCATCATCCCAATCAAAATATAGAATATTTCATTCATCTCAGACAAGATTCCTCGCCTTTATCAGTCAATACCTACCTCACCCCCCCCCCTTCCTAGGGGCTAACACAGTTCTGATTTCCATGACCACAAAGTGAGTTTTGCTTATTCTAGAACTTCATATAAATAGAATCATACCATTTGTATTATTTGAAGTCTGCCTTCTTTCACCCAACAGAGTGCTTTTAAGATTTGTCTCTGTTGTGTGTGGTAGAAGTTAGGTTTATTTTCCATTATAGGAATATATCACAGTTTATCCATTTCACTAATAAGAGTTTTCAACTATTATTAATAAAGCTACTATGAACATTTTTTAAAAAATATTTTTATTGTAAAAATATATGCAGAGAAGGCCCCAGAAAGGTATATTCCTTTCTGGAATATAAGGTATCCCTTTCCTTAAAGAAAGGGGAAAAAATTGTATTAAAATTGTAAATACTCAAGTGACATATGACTTCTTCAATTATAAGAGACAATGTATCAGATGCCGAATGTTATTAGTATATATCAGGTATTATAATTTTAATATAGTTTTTATTTTTTTTTCTTAAAATGTGCCTACTTTTGGGCACCTTCTGTATTTATTTTACTTTGGTAAATTTCTAAGAGTATAATTTTTGAATCATAGGTGTATTTTTGGCTTTATAAAGAGGCTACCAAATTTCCTCTAACATAGTAGAGCCATTTTATATTCCTATCAGTGAAGAAAGAGAGATCTAGGATAGACGTACATCCCCACCAACACTTGGTATTGTCCGTCTTGTAAATTTTAGCCACTCTGACGTGTGTAAAGCAATATCTCACGGGGTTTTGATTTTGGATTTCCCTGAAGACCAATTGTATGATGCATCTTCTCACATACTTATTGGATAACTATATACATTCTTTGGCGAGTAATTTGTCCATTTTCTTACTGGGTTATTTGATATTTTACTATTGAACTATGGGGGTTCTTTGTATATTTTGGATAGACATCCTTTGTAAATATTTTTTCTACTTTCTGGCTGTGACTTGTATATGTATTTTCTTTATCAAGAGCAGAATATTTTAATTTTTCTAAAGCCCATTTAAAGATTTTTTTTATTTTCTTGAGTCCTAAATAAGAAATTTTCACCCACCTTAGAGCATGAAGATTTTTTTTTCATATTTCTTGTACAAATTTTGTAATTTTCATGCTTAGGCCTGTGATCTGATTCAAGTTAACTTTTATGAATGGCATTGGGTGAGGATTGAGGTACCCTATTTTTTCCATAGAGACATTTAGTTGGTTCAACACTATTTTTTGAAAATGTTCCTTCTCCCATTAAATTATTAACCTTGGCACCTTTATCAAAATCAATTGAACATATAAATACGAGTTTATTTTCAGATTCTCCATTCTGTGACTGATGGGTGTGCTAAGAAAATCTTTTGTTTTAATATGTGAATCACTATAAAAGTTTTGAGGCAGACTGTGGCAATGGTTCATCATTTCACTTCCAAGATACACAGTCAACAGTGTCAGTGTTTCTGGGAGGGCTTCTTTCTGTGAAGATTTCACTTTTCTTGATGCATGTGTATCTCCAAACTTTTGTAATGATCCATGTATTTGATTTTTGACTCTTCTTCCCAACATAGAACTCCTAACTCCCTTGGAATTCCTGGTTATAGGAACATTTTAAGGATGTGATGGTTAATAGGCTCCTGGAGAGGGCCTGGTCACCAGAAAACCAAGCCACTCTTAGAAGTTAGGAACTTTCAGCCCTAACCTCCTTCCTCCAGGGAGGAAAGGGAAGCTAAAGATTAAATCAACAACTTGTCATGCATATATGATGAAGCTTCATAAAAATCCCTAAAATAAGAGATCCACCAGGTTGGTGAATGCATCCATGTGCCAAGAGGTGGCACACCCCAACTTCATGAGATAGAAACTACTGTGCTTTAGACCCTGCGGACCTCACTATATGTATCTCCTAATCTGATCATTTTTCTCCATTCTCTATCATGTCCTTTATTATATAATCAATCAGTAAACATAAATAACTGTTTTTCTGAGTCTTGTGGCTGTTCTAGCAAATGATTGAACATTAGGAGGGAAGCCTGTGAACCTCCAATTAGTATAGAAAAGAATTGTAGATAACCCAAGGACCTACTACTTGTGATTGGTTTCTGAAGTAGGGGGCAGTTTCACGGGACTGAGCTCTTAACCTGTGGGGTTTATGCCAACTCCAGACAGTGCCAGAATTGAAATATAGGATACCTTGTTGGCATTCTCAGAAAATTGGGTAGTTATTTGCTGTGGGAAAAACATTCATATTTCTGGTGTCAGAAGGCAAGTATTGACAGCAGTATGAGATTAAAGGAAAACAGTTTGTTTTTTCTATATATCATGTGGTAGGTAACATTCATTTGGGCATGCTAAACCAATCTTACATACCTGGTATTAACCTCAATGATATATTTTGTATATTTCTGGGTTAATTTTCTAACATACTTTTAAACACTTTTGAATTTATAATTATGGGGATATAATGTTCTCAGCAGGTTTTGGTATCAGAACAATATTAACTTCACAAAATAAATCAGAAGTGTTCTCCAATCCTCTACTTTCTGAAAGATTTGTGAGATTGGTGTCACTTCTTCCCTAAAGGTTTTATAGAATTTTCCCAAAGGGACTATATGAGTCTGAATTTTTCTTTGTCAATGGGTGTTTTCCTAATTCAGTTTCTATAACAGATACGGATCTATTCATATTTTTTCTTGTGATGATTTTGATATACTGTCACTTTCAAGATATTTGTCACTTTGTATCAGCTGACAAATATATTGACACGAAATTGTACTTTTGGGAATGCCCACTAATACGTCCCGTCTGGAAGGATGTTTGGAGAATACTTAGAGACCTATATCATTAACTTTTAAAAGCATATTTCTATGCAAGAAGTCAAATTTATGCAAAAGTGTAATAATAGCATAAATACTAAAATAAATCCACATTAGTTATCTGAGCTTCAAAAATAAATATATGTCCCAAGCTGATTCCATCTATACATACTGTCCCTAACCTTTGAGCCACAGACTGGCAGTGAGCAGTGAGGTGAGCAGAGAGTGAGTGAGAAAAGCATCATCTGTATTTATTTATAGCTGGGATGGAAATGTGGGAAGACAAGGCTGAGAAGTAGAGGAAGAGGAAGCTGTCCTTTTGAAGCATTTATTTAAATCGGAAATTAAGAAATATTTTATTAATTCGGGAATGTGGATTGTGAGGCACGGGATAATGGACTGATAAGAGATGAGTATAATTCAGAAAGTATGTACATAAGGAAACCACAATGCACATAGGGAACCCCAAAAACGTGCTGAACGTGGTAGCACGGGGCTTGGGAAAAAGAAATGTCTTGCGGAGGCCTAACCTCTCCCCTATAGAAAACTTGTACAAAGCTCTCTAGGGGCAGTGAACTGTTGCAAGATTACTGGGAGCAGCACAGGCAGGCAGCTGGCTCCTTGAAAAGAGGGACAGCCTCTTGGGGCTAGATAAGAAGAACAGCTTCTTTCTCCCCTGCTCCTGACATGAGTATGGCATTAGCCTGTCTGCCCTGCAGAAAACTGGAGACTTAATTGCCTCCTGTGGAAACTGTGTGCGTGGTCAAACCTGCTGTCTGCTTCTAAGTCCAGTTCTTTGTTCTCTCAACCACATTCTATTTCTTTAGTTTATAATTAAGTATAGAGTGGAACAGTAAAGGTTATAATAGTTAATTAAACAGTAGCTTAGCTGAAATTGCAAATGCCACAAAGAATGATGACATACAGTATAGGTTATTTTTTCCCCAGAGATTCATTTGTTGATTTAATGATAATGTGTGTAATAAATACTAATTTTACTGAGAGCATAGGGCCTTCTCTGTCTCTCACGTTGGTCCAAGGGGTCTACTTTTTTTAAATCTTACTTTGTCTCTTGTGTCTTTATTTCTTTCATTTTCTCATCTCTGCCAAGCACCGGGGATACCCTCCGGTTGTGTGGGGGTTGGCCCCCTACATACAGCCAGTCTCCATTGCTGGCTTCACAGCCTAACATCCACCTCCTGTCCGATCAGTGGCAGCATTAGACTCTCATAGGAGTATCAACCCTACTTTAAACTGTGCATGCAAAGGGTCTAGTTTGCATGCTCCTTTTGAGACCCTGATGCCTCATGAAGTGAGGTGGAGCCAAAGTGGTGATGTAGCTAACACTGGGGAGCAGTTACATATATAGATTTTCTTTAGCAGAGAGATTTGGCCATAACCAATAAATTGCTTACAGACTCTTATCAAAACCCTATCAATGGGTGGCAAGTGATAATTAAGTTCCATCTACTTTATGGTGATTTTATAATTATTTCATAATTATTCTGCATTATAATGTAATAATAATAGAAATAAAGTGTACAATAAATGTAATGCAGTTGACTCTTTCCCATACCACATCCGCCTCCCTGCTTCTGTCCATGAAAAAGTTGTCCTTCATGAAATCGATCCCTGGTATCAAAAAGGTTGGGCACTGCTGATCTATACCCACTACCTATACTTGCCAGTAAATTTTTTACAGTTCTCTTAAGACATAATTTATATACCAATAATCCATTTTAAATGTACAAGAAATTATTTTTGGTAAGTAATTACTAAATATAGAGCTATGAAACAACCACCACAATCTAGTTTTAGAACATTTTAATCAATCCAATCTCTGTTCCATTTTGTAATTGATATCACTCCCGTACAGAAGGCAACCACAGTTTTTTAAATCTGTTTCTATAGATTTATCTCTTCTTAAAAAATTCCATTTAAATGTAATCAAACAACATCATATTTTTTAAATTTAACTTGTTTCCCTTAGCATTAAGCTACATATATGAAATACATATATCCCATAGACATTTCCATTTTATTGCTGAATGGTATACCATAATATGGATAAATCACATTTTGTTTATCTACTCACCAGCTGAGGGATATTTAAATTGTTTAAGGTATTTGGCAATTATATATAATGCTACCATGAATATTCATGTATAATCTTTGTGTGGATATATGTTTTTATTTCTATCGTGTCCTAAATATCTTGAGGACAGGATTTAATGACTTACGTAGTAAATTCATGATAAATCTTTAAGAAAAGTGCAAAAGTTTCACCATTTTACATTCTAAGGAATAATATTTCTAATTACTCTGCATTCTAGCTGGTACTTGTTTTGGGCTATAACGTTTACTATAGCCAATAAAGTGTATATGAAATGATATCTTCACATAGTTTTAATTGTATCGCCCTAACAATTAAAGATTTCAACATCATTTTGTGTGCTTATTGACAAATTTGTATATATTTTTGGCAAAATGTCAA
This sequence comes from Loris lydekkerianus, assembly GCA_963574355.1. Lineage (NCBI taxonomy): Eukaryota > Metazoa > Chordata > Mammalia > Primates > Lorisidae > Loris > Loris lydekkerianus. The sequence continues at coordinate 7,744 of CAUYPK010135809.1, forward strand.
TTTATTTTTTATTTTTTTATTAAATCATAACTGTGTACATTAATGCATTTATGGGGTGCAATGTGCTGATTTTATATACAATTTGGAATGCTTACATCAAACTGGTTAACATAGTCTTCACCTCACTTATTTCTGTGTCAAGACAGCAATCTCTACTCTTAGTGGATTTGACATGTACCATTGTATTTTGCACCATAGGTGAGGTCCCTCCACTTGCCCTCCCTCCAACTGGCCTCCTCCCTCCCCTTCCCTCACCCTCCCTTTCTCTCTTTCATTCTGGGCTGTAGTTGTGTTTTATCATGTGTGAAAGTGTGTGTAATTATATATTGGTTAAATAATAGTACTGAGTACATTGAATACTTTTTCTTCCCAATTTATATCTATCATAGATCGAATTGTGTCCTCTAAATAGGTATTTTGAAGTCCTCCCCCACAGAATGTAACCTTATGTGGAAATAGGGTCTTTACTAATAAAATAAGTTAAGTTGAGATTATATTGGAATGGGGTAGGGCCCTAATCCAAATGACTGCTGTGGGAAGACAGTTTTTTCACAGGCCAGGGTGGGAAGTAGGTGTTGGTTTTGAGATGATTCATGTGCATTAAATTTATTGTGAACTTTATTGCTATTATTATTAAGTTGTAAAATTTTTAAAAACAGGACAGATGCATCATGTGAAAATACACAGAGCAGGAAAGAAAATGATGGGATGACAGAAGCAGAGATTGAAGTGATTTAACTGCAAGCCAAGGGAAGCCAGGGATTGATGGCAACCACAAGAAACTAAGAAGTGGCAAGGAAGAATTCTACACAGAGTTCAGAGGGAAGAAGACTCTGCTGACACCTTGAATGTGGTCCCATAGATTCAGACCACTGAGGTAATCAATTTCTGTTATTTTTAACTGGTTTGTAGCACTTTGCTACATCAACCCTAGGAAACTGATACAACATCTCTTGCCCGTTTAATTGGCTGTATTTTCTTATTGTAAGTTGTTGGAGTACTTTAAGTGGTCTGGATATGAGTGTTTTATCAGTTATAAATGATTTAAATCTATTTTTCTTCCAGTCTATGGCTTGTCCTTTTGTTTCGTAGTGATGTCTTTTGTGATGCATACATTTTACTTTGATGAAGTCTAAATTAGCTTTTCTTTTTTTCTGCTTTTTTTATTTTAATGACCCCTGCTTTTAGTATCATGTCTGAAAATTCTTTGCTGAACCATATCGTAAATATTTATTCTTATGTATAGAACAGTTTTAGATTTTAATTTTGACTCTATGATCACTTTTTATGTATGGAATGAAGCTAGGGATTAAGTTCATCCCTTTATGTAAGGAATTTCTATTGCCCCTCCATCACACCTGGAAAATCCTCTCATTGAAATACCTTGGCATCTTTCCTTTTGGAAAGATGTTTGGAGAACACTTAGAGATCTAAAAATAGACCTGCCATTCGATCCTACAATTCCTATACTGGGTATATATCCAGAAGACCAAAAGTCACATTATAACAAAGATATTTGTATAATGCTTATCACAGCCCAATTCTTAATTGCTAAATCATGGAAGAAGCCCAAGTGCCCATCGACCCATGAAAGGATCAATAAATTGTGGTATATGTACACCATGGAATATTATGCAGCCTTAAAGAAAGATGGAGACTTTACCTCTTACATGTTTACATGGATGGAATTGGAACATATTCTTATTAGCAAACTATCTCAAGAATGGAAGAAAAAGTATCCAATGTACTCAGCCCTACTATAAAACTAATTCGTAGCATTCATATGAAAGCTATAACACAATTATAACCTAAAAATATGGGGAAAGGGGAAAGGAAGGGGAGGGGGGAAGACAGGGGAGGGAGGGCAATTGGTAGGACCACAATAACTAAGAAAATGCCAGGAAGGCTATGTTAACCAGTGTGATGAAAGTATGTCAAATTGTGTATAAAACCAGGGTATGGTGCCCCACGATTGTATTAATGTACACAGCTATGATTTAATAAAAAAAATTAATTTACCATAAATGTAATAGTACATTTTTGGATTGGAATTATATTTCTTTTTTTTTTTTTTTTTTTTGTCTTTTTGCCTATGTGTTTTCGCATTTACCTCACTGTCTTGATTATTGTAGATTTTAATACATTTTAAAATTAGGTGGTATAAATCTTTCATGTTGCTCTTTTCAAAATTGTTTTGTAGACCCTAGACTCTTCTCATTTTCATATGCATTTTTGAACCAGTTTGTACATTTATACTGAAAATATGGTTATTTTAACCAGCAATTAGATTTGATCTATAGAAAATTTATAAAGAATTATCTTCATTAAAAATTTAATCTTGCAATTTATTAAAATGGGGTATCTCTCTATTCAGGTCTTTAGTAATGTTTTATAATATTTAATGTACATGTTTTACAATGTTTTGTTAGTTTCATTCTTAAAACGTTTTTCTTTTTGATACTGTCATGAATGGAATTTTAAATTTTAAATTAATGATTTATATTGCTATAATATAAATATACTATATTTTGCATATTAATCTTGTATATTGTAACCTTGCTGAACTCACTGATTAGTTCTAGCAGCAATTTTGCAGATTTCTTAGGTTTTTTTACATTCAAACACATCATCTTAATATAAAGTCCATCCTACTTTCTTTTTTTCTCTTGCCAGATTTCCTTGGATAGAATCTTGAGAACAATTTTCTGCCATTTTTGTCTTGTTCCTGGTCTCACATTCAGTCTGACATCACTAAGTGTGATATTTACTGTAGATTTTACACACATCCTTATTAAAGTGAAAAATTTCCTTCAATTTTTAGTTAGTTAAAAATTTTTAATCAAGAGGTTGGGCACTATGGCTCATGCCTATAATCCTAGCATTCTGGGAGTCTGACGCAGGAGGTTCCCTTGAGCTCAGGAGTTCCAGACCACCCTGAGCAATAGTGAGACCCTGTCTCTACTAAAAACAGGGAGGGTGATTGGTGGGATTACACCTACGGTGCATCTTACAAGGGTACATGTGAAACTTAGTAAATGTAGAATATAAATGTCTTAACACAATAAGTAAAAAAATGCCAGGAAGACTATGTTAACCAGTGTGATGAAAATGTGTCAAACGGTCTATAAAACCAGTGTATGGTGCCCCATGATCGCATTAATGCACACAGCTATGATTTAATAATAAAAAAAAATAAAAATAAAAATAGAAATTATTAGCTGGACCTTGTGGCACACATCTGTATTCCAAGTTTCTCAGGTGCAAAAAAAAAAAAAAAAAAGTTTTTATCAGGAAAAAAAAAGAGTCAAAAGTGTTGTACTTTTCAAGTATTTGTTTCATATTTGTTGAAATAATTGTGTGATTTTTGTTCTTTATTTTGTTTATATGATGTATTATATAAAGTAGTTTTTGACTTTTAAGCCCATGGCAAGGCGTTGTGGCTCAACTCTATAATTCTGGCACTCTGGGAGGCTGAGGTGGGAAGATCACTTGAGCTCAGGAGTTTGAACCTGGGAGGCTGAGGCGGGAAGATCACTTGAGCTCAGGAGTTTGAACCTGGGAGGCTGAGGTGGGAAGATCACTTGAGCTCAGGAGTTTGAACCCAACCTGAACAAAGTGAGACCCCATCTCTACTAAAAATACAAAAAAATTACCCAAGCATGGTTGTCCATGCCTATAGTCCCAGCTACTCAGGAGGAATTGAGGTTTTGTGAACTAATACTCTTTTTAAAAAAAGAAAAAAAAAAAAAAAAAAAAAAAAAGAATTTTAAGCCCGTCTTTCATTCCTGTTATAAATCCCATTTGATCCTGATGTCTAATATTTTTATATGTAACAAGATTCTGTTTTCTAATATTAAATTAATGTTCCTATCTATACTCTAATTTTGCACTAATATAAATGCTTGCTTCTATAATTTTAGCCTGTAGTTTTACTGAGATGTCTTTTCTGACTTTGGTATCAGACTCACATTGGTTTCATAGAGAGAATTCTGAGATATTTCCTCCTCCATTTCCTAGAAAATTTTGTGAGGACTGATATTACTTCTTTAATCATTTGATAGAACTCTCTCAAATGAAGTAATGTGTGACCAGTTTATTCTTTCTGGGAATAATATTAATTTAGTAATTCAATTTTGTTACTTATAACACTGCTCAGATTTGCTATCTTTTCTCTTATCAGTTTTAGTAATTTCTATCTTTCAAAAGAGTTATTAATGTTGCTATGTTGTGTAAGAAAGAAGTGCGTGTTGAAAAAGTATAAGTCTGGGTTTAGGACAAAAGTGTCAAGTCCAGCTTTTCCTGATATCACATGGTAAAACATTTCATTTCTCTGAGTTACTAAACCTATCATTTTGGCTAAGAAGGAAATGACTAGATAACCTTTTAGAAGTCAACAGTAAAAATATTCTTTCACATTTGGAGCAGAATTTCCAGCTGAACAATAAGCCATTGTTTGTTCATTTCTGGATGCTTTATTTTGAAAGTTCTCATACTATTTATGAGTGGGTTTTATTTTAACTGATGTTTTGCTTTTGTTCTGTTTGTTGATGTTGTATATTCAAGTTTTAAAAATATTTATTATAATATGCTTCCTTGCTTGATTGTTCCTAGTGCAGGAGGCATGGATAACCAAGCAAGCTTATTTGAAAAACAAATACAAAATTTCATGATATTTTAAACTTTTTGGCAAGTTCTGCAATAGGAGAGATGGGAATTTTAAGCTTAAGAAACCTTTTGTTTTTCTCACCACAAATCTACAACTTTATATAATAAAAAGATTATAATAAACATCTTAGGAATCTTCAAATAATTAACAATGTTTTCTATAAAATAAAACATATGAAAGTAATTTAACTTCATTCATTCTAGATTTCTTAATGTAATAAAGTAGTATACAGATATGAGATAGGGTCTAATATTTTGTAATTTTTTTCTGTGACCCGTAATGAGAAATGCATTTAATGTTCTCCATTTAGAACATACACGTATCTCCTCCACACGTGGGTGTAGAAATAAATGTTTAAAAACCTAGTTCTTTGAATATAAGACAGGTGCAATTCATAATTGCTATTCCATTTCATTTTATTTGGTTTCTTTCTTTTTTCTTTTTTTTTTTGTCCAGGGAGTGGAAGGGAAGATTACTTAATAAATGGATTTTGTTACTCACTAATGGTCACAACCCACAATTAGAAAATTTTTGTTCTACAAAATGTAATTGGTGCTTAAATTATGTTCCTTATAGCACTCAAAAGTAGTCAACCTTAAGGAGGTGGCAGGCTTCTATTATTTAGAGAGCTGTTCAGAGCGAAATAGTCTAATGGTCATTTAAGAGTCCTGTTTAATATACAGAAACAATCGGGAGATAGCATACATGCGTGAGTATTCAAAATTTTATGTGTCAACTTCACCACCATTTCTTAAACATACTCCATTCATACTTTGTCCTTAATAAAATGACTTAGAAGGTAAAAGGATATATGGTCTGATTGTTGCTGCAGTCAAGGAAACTAGAATTTAAACTAAGCCCTATTTATTAAATATATGATATTAAGTCTATTAGTTCTTCCATAACAAATTACACAATCTGGGTGGTTTAAACAAACAGAATTTATTGCCTCCCAATTCTGGAGTCTTGAAGTCCAAAATTAAGATTTTGGAGCTGGGTGCGATGGCTCACGTCTATAATCCCAGCACTGTGGGAGGGCAAGGAGGGTGGTTTGCTTGAGCTCATAAGTTTGAGAATACCCTGAGAAAGAGCGAGACCCTGTCTCTAAAAAATAGCCCAGCTACTTTCAAGGCTACAGCAAGAGGATCACTTGAGCCCAAGAGTTTGAGGTTGCTCTTAGTTGTGACACCATAGCACTCTATGGTAAGCAAGAAAGTGAGACTCTGTCTCAAAATAAATAAATAAATAAATAAATAAATAAACAAACAAATAAATAAAATAATAAGGTTTTGCTAGAGCAATGATTCTCCTGGAGTTTGTAGGGAAATCTTTTCTTATCTGACTTCCACTGGTTTGTGGGACATATTTGGCCTTCTTTGTCTTGCAAACGCATAACTCTTTCTTCATCATCACAGTGTTTTAAATGTGTGTTTCTGTCTTTAGGGCTCTCTTCTTGTGAGGACCCTGGTCCTACTGGATTAGCAGCCACTTTAGTCCAGGACAACCTCACTTTAATTAATTACATCTCCAACAACCTTACTCAGAATTAAGTCACATTCTGAGGTACTGGGGCTTAGCACTTCAACACATCTTTTTTTGGAGGGATTACAGTTTGACCCATAACGCAAAGAAGCTCATTTCTCCACTCCCTGTTTCCTCTCACATTTTAGTTGTTAAATATCACAGTGTGAGCAGCTACGACTGTACTCTCAGGAGATTCTCAGGAGAGAGAAGACTTTGATGGAATGAAGGATACCAGATGGAAAGGGGAAAGAAGAAAGTTGATGGCAAGTAAGGAAACTACTGGAGAAAAGTATAATTTGATTTGGAATACCACCTAGAGCTGTGCCCACCTGCACCCCTTACAATCATCCCCAGCAGCTCTAGTTTGCTTTCAATTCGTAACTTTGACATGGAGTCTCCGGTTTGTCTCTGTCCTCTTCTTTGGCCTGTAAATAATCCTAAATTCCTAAAGTCATCAATTCCACTGTAACAATTCTAGCCTGGTTCACAGTTGTTTAGTTGTATTTGCAAGAATGCTGAGCTTTGGATTAAAAAAAAAAAGAAAAAGAAGAAAGAAAAAAATTCATCAGCTGCCTGGCTTTCCCCTGCTGAACTAGAGGCCGGAAAATAAATGTTTGTACCTTTAATGACCTTCATTGTCCTGACTTCACAGTATCCCCAGTGGGCAGCTAATCCTTTGGAACAATACAGTACAGATGTTTCACACAATAGCAAGGCTAATTCCAGACCAATCAGAGTCACTCCAAATGTCAGCACACCAAAATAAAGTTAAAATATGGGGCAAACAGATGCCACCGCCACTGTCTGATCCCTTTGTCGGTGAGTCATTCTACAATAATGGAAGATATCTCTGCTTTGTTTAAGTCTGTGGCCACTTTCACCTTAGCCTGAACCAATCTGCAAAGCAGACCTTCTATTGGATTTGCTGTGTTCACTACCTTTAGAAGTTCCCTGCAAGATAAATATTGTTCAAGATTGTCTGGACTTTTACACTCCTCTCTGTCTCTGTGAAAATTACCACTAGGTGAAAGATTTAGAAATCATAGTTTTTAAACCTGAATAATAAATATTTCAGTTGGGTTCAAGAATTCAGAGCAAAATTTAGATTGAGGCATGGAAAGAGTTCCCAGAATCTCCAATATGAAGTAAAAAATTGCTTAGATAAAAAAGATTGAGAAATCAGCTGGAAATACCCAGAAAAATGCTGTAATTTTTTTTGTATCCTAATTTCATTATTAACTACTACTTTATGGAGGAACACTATATTTGAATGTGATATTAATATATAACACTTTTCTTACATTTTGTTTTATGATCTGCTATTTCACCTACAGACTATATATTGCAATGTTTTCTTCTTTCTAAAGACAAGTAGACTTATTTTTTTTTAATAGGAAGGAAGTGATTACTTTTTCCATAAAAGAAAGATCATATCAATGTACAAATTATAAAAATTTTTCTGAGCATAGGAAACATTAAAATGCAAACAATTAAATATCGATGCTGAGAAAATATGAAAATACTAAGTATTCTGTAAAACAGCATACATTGTAGAGATTCAGCACAACTTCTAATAAAAGACCTTTTACTTTTTGAATATTTCTGGATATGAATTTTTTTTACACCATTTTAAAACTGGTGGTCAAAAACTATTATTTTGGAGAGGGATATGGTGTAACATAGTAAAAGGTTTATATGATTTATAAAACAATGTATTTTTTTCCTTGTAAATCTAGCTTGCTTTAAAATAGTGTGACTGAGCCCCCTGCCAGGTGTGAGTGATTGAGAGTTATCTTAATATTAAGATGACATTAGAATTTTGTGGATCTGAGCTATAATTCAGCATTACCAACAGAACTATAGCCAACCCATTGATATGGATAGTTTCTTTTTCTTTTAATGGGAGTTATTTCTTCAAAGCTGCCCATACCTATGAGTTGAGCAGTTAGTGGAGTTAAACACTTACCAGATGGTTGCTCAGTGAACACGTTCAGTTGAAGATAATAATCCACATAGTTTGTTTCCTCCAGGAGAGGCCAAGGCCTCCTAACTCTAATTTGTGATGAATTTATATCTTGAAAGCTGAGAATGAAGTGGAATAGCTGAAAACAACAAAGCTGATTTTCAGAATGTTCATTTAAGCAGCTCACACGTAAATGGTATTTGGTCTTTGCATTTGAAAAGACCCTTATGGAACATGAATAATATTTTGAAAGTCTGCACTGATAAAATTCTTAATTCTATACTTTGGCGAAAATGTATGAACATGTAGGCCAAATTGATAGTAACTGTGAGAGAACCACGCAAAGCCCTGGGGGTTTGGGACCTTTGGAGAGGAATGCAACATGTTTTATAAAATACTGAACATTGGGGGATAAAGATGGGAAGAAAATTCAGTGTTTGGAACTAACTTAACCCTGTGAAAAGGACAGATAACTGAGCATTTTACAAAACATTTCTCATAAACAAAACCCAGGATATCTATTTTATCCATAAGACTTTTGGCTGAAAATGTGTGGTTATCAGCATTAATATAGTATGATAAGTGGATTGAATAAATATTACATTCACATTAAATTCATGAGATTATATTGAGACCTTTTTAAGCTTTTCTATTTGCCAAATTCCTTCTTCCAAAATATGCTGTGTTTAATCTTTTTTGAAAAGAGTTATAGATTTCTTGGACTATTTCATAATGTGGATCTTCAAAGTTGGGCTAATAAAAAACTATGCATGAAGATCACTATCTGAACATTTGTAGGATCATTCATCATCATGAAGTATTTAAATATTTTGGGAAATTACTCCTTACAACCATAAGTAAGGGAGAAAACTTATTTAAAACAATAAGATTTTTTCTGGTCACGTGCCATATTTCCTGATCCATTGTGTTTGGCATCAGGAAACAACTTGGCATGAGCCCCTGAAAAATCCATCAGCAACTGTGTCAACTTTATCACTTCCTGAGCTTACGCTTGCAGGAAGTGGATACAAAAAACAATGATTTAAAAGAAGAAAAATGACTCTCTGCCATTTGAAAAATTAAAAAATATACATTCAGCACCCACTTGCTGTCTCCCTATAAGTAAATAAATAGAAATTTGTCCTAACAATAGAACATCAGTTTGTCATACTACATCAGATGAGCTTTCATATCTGAAACAAAATTAAAGTGGCATTCTCTGTTTTTCCTTTTTGTATTGTTAAAAGGGATTTTTAAAAACTGAAACAAACTATGTGAACATAACTGTGTCTTTAGGAGATCGGAGGAAAAGAATGACTAGTTGATGTGAAAATCAGAAGCACCTCCAAGATGCTGCTTGCAGAGAAACATAGTTTCCTCCCCCCCTCCAATTTACCAAGAACATTCACAGATCTGAATGACAGAACAGCACTTTCATTGGAGCTTTTAAACAAAATGGAAATACACAAAATGTTTGGGTACTACATTAGGATGAGAAAACATAGTAAGTAAAAGGTCATAAAATCTGTAAGTACTGATGACCGGACACCTTGATCTTTCATTCCACAGACTATAAAACATATCCAGTCTTTGGATCCAGCCTGGCTGCTGGCGCTCACCTTATATAAATCTGATGTGACATTTGCATCTAATATTTATAAATGAATATTGCTAAACATGCATTTCTGGCGACTTTATTAATGTCTCAAGAATGCCTTCTATTTCTATAGTGTCTATATATTATTTGAGAGATTCTGTATTTTTGGACATTGAAATTTCTATGTAAAGAGTAAACACAAGGTCTGGACTAGAACCCACACCTCTTGACTTTAGCATGATTTTCCATATAGCATTCCCACCTATTCTTACCTACAGAATCTAAAAAGGATTGAGGTAAAAACTCAGGGAACATCATAGAAATAACATAGGATGCTCCTTCTGGAATGTGACCCAAGCCCCTGTGCCACTGAGCACGCCAAGCAATTCCATTTGAACTCATTAAACTATTAGGCTTTCTTATAAGTTTGTGTTTAAAATGAAGTTTTTAAAACAAATTGTAACACTTCATCATTACATCCCACAGATGAGTGCCATAGTTATTGAAACCCTAAATCTAAATTTGAATTTTAAGACTAACAAAAAATTAAAGAATTAAGTTACACATTCTTCATGCGTGCTTCCAGTTTGATTTTACAGGGTAATATAATTTAAAAGAACTATGAGGAATAAACCAACCTTTTTTCCTGTTGTATTTTAATAAGACTGGAGTTCAAAAAAGGAGATAATGGATCACAAACAGTAAATTTAGTACTTCTTAATATAGATATACTAATTATTTTGCTTGGATTTCAATACTATACACTAGAAAACAGAAAATACTCAACAATACTAGTGGCCTAGTATTCTTTTTAGTCCAAATTAAAACAATATATTAGGAAAAAATGCTTTCTTAAAACTCTGAACCAAAAGTAAAACTGCTATAAAAAAATTCAAGTTTGTACTGGAATAAAGAAATAAATAAAATCCTACTAAAATAAAGCAAGAGACTAAAGATCATAGTTAATAGAAGAAATACTTGAAGAAATTTCACTAAATATTAGACAATTTTAACAGGAAATTCATAGTTAAATTATTATGTTTAGGGCAACAGTGGATTATCTGTCAGAGTAAAAATGTTTAAAAACATATTATTTATGTATTATAAACATATGGTAGTTATGTTCTACAAATTTGCCACAAACACTGAATGATATTCCACTTTCCTGGGAGAAAAAATCTGATTTTTATTTTGTAAGCCTCTGGTCATAATTTTGTTAATGAACCAATACATAACCTTTTTTACTATATATTTGTGTTTTAAAATACCACATTTAGTATTATTGTTGATTCATTCACTGAACTCAGAGCCCAAAAGACTGTAAATTATGCCTGAAAAAAAGTTTATCTAACACACATATTTTCTTCACAAGGCCTATCACAGCTTTTTGAGTTTAGAAGAAATACTTGAAGAAATTTCACTAAATATTAAACCATTTTAACAGGAAATTCATAGTAGAAATTTGGGGCAATGTACCTATGTAAAATCAAATATAAAGCAACGGATAACAGTTCAACACATTTTTTTTTTTAGATAACATTGGCTTTTGAAACAAACATCCCCAACTTTTCGTAGTTTGTTTGTACTTTTTCCCTAAGTAGCAGTCCCACAAGGTGATTATCTTTGGTGAGTGGAAATTTCACATCTAAATTTAAGAATCAACCTCTTATATCACGTGGCTCTGATTTACGCGAACAGATTGGAGAAAGAGAATAGAAAAATAATAACTTCCCATTAAAATAATTTAAAAGACAATATTTATTTTAAAAACAAATGTCATTAAATGCCTTGGAGTGATTAAAATATACCAAATATATATGAACATATTAATCTATTATGGCAGATTCTTAAGGTCAAGGAATTTGTTTTAATCATCTCTGTTATGCATGTTTTTGTTGCAGTTTTCTTTTCTCCTTTCAGCCAATCAAGATGCTTTAGCCTTCCTGTCTTACATAAGGGAATGGAGAGGGAGTTAAGAAATACAAATTATAAAGGCCACAGCCCAGGGTCGCAAGCCTACTAAAATAAGAAAATTAATACTAAAATTATAGAATGCTCCTCCTCCCCCATATTTTACTGCGATCACACCAGAAGAAACTTCATATAATAATACAGAACTGCAGCTAAAATACCTGAAAGATTCGCAGGAGGAGTATTTAGGGAAATTCAAAGTCAATAAAGAAGAAGAAAAACACACAAGATAAATGTAAAACTTCTGGCAGCTATAGCCACAGCAAACATTAAAGATAGCCCAACTCCTAGCCAGATTAAAATAAATCCTCTCACTAAAAGCTTATTTATCTTAATCTAAATTCCATACAATATGCTTCGTTTTCAAATAAATAAATAGAAGGGATGTCAAAAGGCAAGTGAAAAATACCACCTGTACAGTCAATGAAGGAACCAGAATTTGACTCAAATATGATATATATGTTGGAATTATTAGGCAGAGAGTTATTATTATAACTGTGATTAATATGTTAAACTTTATAACAGAAATGAAGAGTGCTTTTGAGAGGTTCATTGATAAACTCCATATGACCAAAAAAGACTAGTAAGTTTGAAGAAATATCCACTTGCAAAACATATATACAAAGAGATTTTTTACAATTAAAAATGTCCAAGAACTGTGAGACTATAGGATAATTCCAAAAGATGCATCATATACATTCCTAAAATATCAGAAGAGCCAAAAAATATGGTTGAAAATAATACGAAAGAGCTTTGAAAATTAATGACAGACACTAAACCACAAATTAAGGAACCCCAGGGAGTATAAATCAGGATAAATACCAGAAAACTACACCAAGGTATATCATATTCAAACTGCACATAACTAAAGACAAATAGAAAGTCTTAGAGAATATCAGGGGTGGAGTGGGAACTTTAGAGAGACAAGGATAAGAATTAAAGTGAACTTCTTAGAAATTATGCAAGTGAGGAAAGAGTAAAATTATTGAATTATGGAAATGTTTTCTAAAAAAACAATAACCTGGAATGTGATATCCATAAAAATGTAACTTCAAAAGTGAAGGAGAAATAAAGACATTATCAGACAAACAAAAACTAATGAGGATTCTTAGCCAGCAGACTTGCACTGTGAAGAGGTTAATAAAAATTATTCAGGGGAAAAGAAAACGATATAGACACTCAGACCTAAATAAATAAAGAACCATGTTGGAGAAGAAATAAATGGTGACAACACATAAACAGAACAATAATGCTTATAGAACAAACAATTTATAGTACTGGTATGATGAATTTGGTCCCTTAATAAGATGTTGATAAAATTGTATCATTCTTTTGCATAATCTTACCACTTATACGTTCCAGTTCCTTATAAATCCATTTACCTCCATGACCACTTCTCTGAAACTTCCCTAAGAAATGGTCCATAGTATGGGACTATGATTGGGCGAGAAGTTCATGCATGGTTTTATTTCTTTGATAATTATTTATTATATTAATAGCAAAATAGAAAAAAAAAAAAAAAGCACAGGCTAACCACCTTGTCATTCATTGGAATGTTCTAGTTCTATAAAAATGAAAATACACTGGACGCAGGGATCTCATGCCTGTAATCCTAGCATTCTGGGAGACTGAGGTGAGTGGATTGCTTGACCTCAAGAGTTTCTGGCCAGTCTGACCAAGAACGAGATCCTGTATCTACTAAAAATGGAAAAATGAGCCATGCATTTGCAGTAGGTACCTATAGTCCCAGCTATACGGGTACCTTGTCCTAGCTCAAGAAGGCTGAGACAAGAGGATCACTTGAGCCCATGAGTTTGAGATTGCTGTGGACTATGGTACTCCAACACTCTAACCTGGGGCAACAGAGTAACACTGTCTCAAAGAAAAAAAATATAATATTAGATTTTGTAGCTTAATGATAAAAGCAATTGTATTAAGGCAAATGAAAGGATTATGCTTGATTATATTATCTTTGTCCCTTTTCCAATTCTTTTGATTCGGCATATAATGTTCTAAGTTGAAACATAAATTTATAATAAAATAGTTTCTTTTTAGAGTCTCTGCAAATATTAATATCTCTATCCGGATTGTCAAATCTAAGAGTAAACAGTTTAAGTCATTACTATAGTCTAGAAAAATAATTACACAAATCTATATGGTTCAGTTAGTTTTTCCATTGTTAAGGTAGCTTTATTCCAGATGACTTTGTTTCATAGAGATGCACAAAGTAGTTTTTTTTTAACTTCACCACCAATCAGCTGTGAGGACTTTGTGTAATCACAGTACCTTCACTATATTCACTTGGACACCCTTATTAATTCAAAGATTTCACGAAACAGTAGCTGATATTTCTTATGTAGATATGAATTATTAAGAAGATTTACTTCTAAGATTTTAATAGTTTTTTCTCTAAGCAAAGAGGCAGAAATTTATGGGCAGTGAATACTTTGGTGAAGGTTATGATTCACCAGGACTTAATTTTAGCCATGAAATATACATTTCCTCATTTTTCTTCTTCCTAACTTAGAATATTAAGGTACATTTAGTTTTTTGTATTAATCACCACCATCCTTCGTGGTTTATAAGCCGCAGCATGGTATATGGTGGGAGCAATATTATGTTCTTTTTTTTTTTTTTTTTCTTTTTTTTTTGTAGTTTTTGGCCAGGGCTGGGTTTGAACCCACCACCTCTGGCATATGGGGCCAGGACCCTACTCCTTTGAGCCACAGGCACCACCCAAGCAATATTATTTTCTTTAAATTAAGGATCTGGGTTACACTACTGTTCCATGAATTCTCAGGCAAGGCCTTTATATTTGCTATATCTTAGTTTCCTCATCTCAATGTCCAGAAATGATCTCTGTTGGTCAACCTTTTCCATGGGGAAGAAATATTGCTCCTAAAGTGACTGATTTGTAATGGGTATTTAAATCGGAGTTGCCCCCTCCTCCAAAATTACCTTCTGTCTAACAATCAACAAACTATTTTATATTGTTCTTAAATGAGAGTTTTCTCACAGCATATGGAGTGACACAGGGTGCAATTATTTATATCCCTTCTATCACTTACAATATCTATACATATGTACTGACTTTACCTTTGCATGTGGATTTAATAGCTGTGAAGTCTTTTATGATTGAAGAGGATTCTATAAATCAAAAATATTTGATTTCTCTTTTTCATTTTTAGAGTGTTATTTTTTCATAAAGCTTATACTAATTAAAATCTATCAATCAACACATTGTTTTTCTCATGGACTGGCTGGTATTTTATCTGTTTTTTCAGACTAACTAAATACAGGATACAATTAATGTTACTTTTTTATTGAGTGCAAATAACTATACCAGGTATATGCATAAATTATGAGCATGTGAATTTCTTAAGGGAACAAAAAGGGATAAATTGTTGGCTTTATGTGTAGCCATCATCATCTCACTGTCAAGGTCATACAAATATACACTCAGGACATTTGGGGGGGAACTGGTGTCAATTTTAAGATGTACATCCTTAAGTATGTTTTATAACAACAGGGGATTTTACTTTCATACTAAATAGGGAAAGAGTCACAATTGATTTAATCTGAGACATAATATATGAGTGTCATTATTTGGAGAAAAATTTCCATCTGTGACAGCAGCTCATCGAGGTGATTGATAGTTATCATTTTCTGTCAACCCTGAGTGACAAAGCTTTTGGCAAAAAAATGACTTCTGTGGTAAGACTGCCCCATCCATGAAATGATTCCCTGACTGCTCCTAAGGAGCCCAGGTTCTGCAAACCAACCAATGTCCACACAGACTTTGGCTGTGCTGAAATTCTGGCTCCTGCCAGAAGGCATTACTGTGACATCCATTTATCATAGAAATAGAGACACATGTGTGGTTATCTTTTTCCACATGGGTATAAATGTTATAAAGATCAACCAAAATAGAAGGTCTCACTCCACTCCCCCTGCACAGCATCCCCAACATCTCATCAAGTTAACTACAAATTGCTTTGAAAGAAAGTGATAAGGAATATAAACCAGTTACTGTAATCATGACTGACATAAATTATTATATTTACTTGGGACTAAATTCACTTACATTTTTTGCTAATGACTTCCTACAAATAATTATACAACAGATAATAGATAAAATGTGTCCAGGTTATTATAAGTCTTTATACTCTTTATGCAGATATTTACTTGATCGAACAGTTTTATTTATGCATGTAAAAATTCATATACTAACAGATTATAAGAATCATTTCCCAATCAAAATTGAATTTCAGAATCTGAGAGCAATTTGACATATATGTGTTGAACACCAGTTACATGGAAAACATTGTTGAATCTTCTGGAAGATGTAATCATGAATAAGTTAAGTTTCCTAATCTCGCAGAATCCACAACCTTGTTAGTGATGCATTTATTTTATTTAATTCTGTAACTATGATGTCCATCTTAATATAAATAAAAAATTACATGTATAGAGAATATTATACTATGTCGAGTCCTGATTTGTGAAGAAATATTGATATGATATGTAGGGAGTGGACACTGGAGCCAGGTATTCTACCATAGTAATTTAAATCCTGATTTTGGCTTCCAGTACCAATGTGCGATTAGAATAAGTTAGTTAGGCTTTATGAATTTCATTTGCAGAAAATTGTGATCCGAAAAAAATGCCTTTCATGTTTGTTATTTGGACTAGAGATATTGTATGTAAAGGAACTGTAATATAATGATATACAATATAAATTGTTTTTATTTTTACATCATTATATATGTGCTCAGTATCATCTAATGCACAAGGAAAAGAAAAACCAAGACATAGTATTATTCTCACTAAATAGGAAAGAAACCAAGGCAGATTGAATTTAAATAATCTTTCAAATTTATCAAAATGATAAGAAAGAGAGAATGGTTCTCATTTTTCATCTTTCTTGCTTAGAGCCTAGTTCTCTGTTCATTATAACATATCGGCCTATAAGCAATGCAGGCTTGATGTGGTCTGCGTGTGTAGTACAATCAGTCCAAGATGATCTAGGTTTAGCAAGCAGCACAGAGAACATCATGGCCCCTATTAAAACAGTACCAATGACCAATAGCATGCAGACAGGTGTTCAAATCAACAAGATCCAGAAAATGCTGAAGGTAAGACGGAGGGACTGGTCCACATGATGGGAACCATAGTAAAGATGTTCAGAAAGACTCCAGTGTTGAGTGGCACCTGTGGTTCAGTGGGTAGGGTGCCAACCCCGTATACCTAAGGGTGGTGGGTTCAAACCCAGCCCTGGCCAAACTGCAACAAAAAAATAGCCGGACGTTATGGTGGGTGCCTGTAGTCCCAGCTACTCGGGAGGTTGAGGCAAGAGAATCACCTAAGCTCAGGAGTTTGAGGTTGCTGTGAGCTGTGTGATGCCACGACACTCTACCCAGGGCCATAATGTGAAACTCTGTCTGTACAGAAAAAAAAAAAAAAAAAGACAGATTTTGGAGTCACTTTCACCCACAGTCATAATTCTGAATTAAAGGAAGGAATGCTGGAATAGAATTTAGTTTTGAAGGAAAGTGCACTGTATAAATCTTTGTGGGTATTCTCTTTGTGGATAAAGAGACCTATGAGGAGGGTGCTAGGTAACATTTTGGAAATATAGATAGAAGAGAGCAAGCTTCAGCAAAAGCTTCAAAAAGTGCAATTGACTTTAAGGGAAGACTAATTTAAAAAATTTATGGAAAGAGGACATTGAAAAAATACATGGAATAGAATGATTGTGCTCTACCCAAAGAAATTCAAATTTTAAAATTAATTGGATTGTAAACTCAATATAGTACAGGCGCTTGAAACTATAATAAGTATATCAGCCTGCCAGTTTTACCAGCTGAGTCTCAGGACACAGACCCTGGTAAAAATGTAGATAAAGAGATGCAACAAGAAATTCATAGATTTGTATTTCAGCTAGAGTAGAGGGGGGTCCACAGACTATTTCCATTAAATTTGATATTCCTAATTTATAGGTGGGTTTTATTCTCAATGGTTCAGGACCTGGTACAAAGAATAGGGTTGTGTGTCCATTTGTGTCGGGTTGTGTTTGTGTGTGTGTATTAATGGGAATCTCAGGAAGTAAACCTGAAATCACTGATTCCTGCCACCTACAACTGAGTCACACAAAAGAAGGCAGAATGCACAGAGATAAAAGCTGGAATGGTGACTCATATGTACCATGCATCGCATTAGTAAATCGGAAAAAATATGTCAGATACATTTATATGCTTCACATATATTTGTTATATATACATGTGTGTACCCACTGATTAACACATAATATGTGATGCATATTAGTTGCTCGTGTTACATGTAAGTTACTTATCGCATATAACTGGATTTGACAGGTAGTGTCTGGTAAGAGTTATCTCCTAGGGATGAAGTTTTCTCTCTTTTTAAAAATTTTCTTTACCAAACAAAATGAAAAGTGGAGAAATGTTGAGTGGGAATAATGGTAATATCGAATCAACAAATAAGGAATAGACTGTAATACAGATAAAAATTAGACTTGTTATTTTAGAAATCATCCCTCAATATGCCTTAAGTACATTTAATACTCTTTAAATATAAAGGAATAGTAGAAAGTTAAAAATATGTTAGATTACTCTTCAAAAGCACATTATAGTATAAATGAGTCTAGGATTAATGCATACCAAAGAATATCGACTGATTGTGTATATTACTAAATTTTGTAAGATAATTGGATGAGACTGATTGCAGTTGTGAATTCAGCATTTTATTTTTATAATTTCATTAGGAAATTCTGGAGGCATTACCTTTCAGCATTTTATTTTATAATTTCATTAGGAAATTCTGGAGGCATTACCTTTCATCTCTCTGTTTTGTGATATACTATGTATAAGTACCTCTGTAATTCAGAGGATGCCAAATAACACAGATTAACTCTTTATATAATTGTAGTATTCATCAAAGTTCTAGTGTATGATTAACTATGTATTAACTAAAATGTTTCATTAGGAGAGTAGTAGGATTTAAGAGAACTACTTGGCTCACCAATAATTTTACTGGGCCATGAATGGACTAATTGTATACAATATAAAATCAAAACATACATCAAAGAGTCGACGGCAATTGGAAATACAGTATTGCAAAGATGGACTTTCAAATTAGTGGGGTGGAGGTAGGCAACATAATATATATATATATATATAAATGGTCACAGCAATATAGACCTGAAAAATGATAAAACTGGGTTCAAATTTTCTAAGATACACCAGTATAAATTCCAATTGTATCAGATACCTAAAAGCAGAACCAAAAAGAAAAAAGAAGACAAATGTCAGAAGAAAAATTGTTTACCATACACAGTCTGTTTCAAAACTTTCATAGTGATCCACATATTCTTTTATAACCTAGGAGTGAGGCATTTATTCCCTTTGACTCAAAAAAAAAAAGAGGCAACTAAAGACGTGATATACTTTACTACACAAGGATGGTAAAAACATCAGGAATTTACCATAAACAAAGTGAAAAAATCAACTACACTCAAAAACTTTCAGCATATAAAGAATGATCTAAAGAAAAAATACCCAGGAAAAAGTTAGATTCAGAGAGCTATTGCCTCTTTTGTCCTTAAAATGTGGTCTTTTTTGATTGTTTCAAGATTTGTGAAAGTTCAGTGAAAAGTATTAGTAGAAACTTAGAAAAAATTATCTGACAATTCAAAGAATACTTTTCTTTTTTTATTATTATTAAATCATAGCTGTGTACATTAATGCGATCATGGGGCACCATACACTGGTTTTTAGACCATTTGATATATTTTCATCACACTGGTTAACATAGCCTTCCTGGCATTTTCTTAGTTATTGTGTTAAGACATTTATATTCTACATTTGCTAAGTTTCACATGTACCCTTGTAAGATGCACCGGAGGTGTAATTGGTCAACTTTTATAATTATAATCTAATCTAATCTAAATACCTAATCTTAAAAAAACCATAATACAAATTTTGTTAAATTTACTAAATTACCAATAGCTACAAAGGTGTGAGTAGAAACCTCATGTATAAATACAGTACTTTACATTGCATCATTACTACATTTTATTGCCTTTTTAAAAAGCAAGAAGCATTTGAATGTTCTCTCTAACATTTAGATATAAAACACAATCAGATGTGTGTTTAGATAGGATGATATTTTTATAGAGCAAGTTAACATTTCCCATGGAGGGAATAGGAATGCAATATAGCATATGCATACAACTTCACTTACAAAATCATTAAGAAAAGTATGACTTTTAAACATTTACAAAAATGTTTAAGGACCAGGAAAATTATTAGGCCGAACAAAATATAAAAGTATAGACTCCCTAGACTCATAGATGTTTTCTCCCAAAGTAACAAATCATAATACTTTTGTATTCAATGCAAGTAAAATAGTAGACAATTTGAATTTGCACCTGAAGAAATCTGCACATGAACTCTATGCACAGATGAGGAGAGGATATATTTGGTTTCTAATGGGGATTCAACGTGCCAGTTCTCTTGAGACTGCCCAGGGCTCAGCTATGGCAGCGTCATACACGAAATGGTATTCAAGTTTATCAAGACTATTTTTTTTTTTTCTTTTCCTGAGCAGCCAAACTGGGAGCTGAAGCCATATGGTCAGTGACTCACTAGGAAGGCAAAGAAAGGGTAATTTAGGATACAAGGCTAGCATTGATCAAGCCAGACAAAAACACAACTGTGTAAAATTACAAAAAAACAAACAATTCTCCCACCATATTTCCAGCCCGGCTCCGCAAACGAACATCCTCAAATCATACCAGACACTCGGTATTTATTTTTCTGATGTACTTCCCTATAATCTGTTTAATATGTTTCAGATTATTTTTGCTTACAAAAATATTTCTTTCCAAGATTGGGGACCACCAAGGAAGTACATATGCAGACATACACCGTATCACTCCTCTAGTACTGAGTTTAGAATAGATTTTTTTTTTTTTTTTTGACAAGCTCTGACTCTGTTGCCAGGGCGAAAGTGCAGTAGCATCATAGCTCTTTGCAATCTCAAATTTCTGGCCTCAAGCAATCCTCTTAGTACAGTGACAAGAGTAGTTGGAACTACAGGTGTGTGCCATCATATCTGGCTAAGTTTTGGTCTTTTATAGAGACTGGATCTGGGTATGTTGTTCAGGCTAGTCTTAGACTCCTAACCTCAAGAAATCCCCCTAGATTACAAAATTCTAGGATTACAGGTATGATCCACCACTCCTAGAATATTCTTTTTTTTTTATTATTAAGTCATAAACACATAGATCATGTATACATTCCCTATGTAACAAGTGGTGCCAGGTGAATTGGCTGGTGATTTGTAGAAAACCAAAACTGTACCCATGCCTTTCACCATGAACAAAAATGGACTCTCACTGGATAAAAGATTTAAACTTAAGACATAAAACTATAAAGATTCTTGGGGAGAGTGCAGGGGAATCAATCTCTTGAAGAAATTGGCCGGGGAGAGTACTTTATGCCCCCCACCCCACCCCGGCAATTGAAGCAACACCAAAAATACATTACTGGCATCTGATCAAATTAGATCAGCCAAGAACATAGTAAGTAAAGCAAGCAGACAGCCCTCAGAATGGGAGACGATATTTGTAGGTTATGTTTCTAACAAAGGCTTGATAATCAGAATCCACAGAGAACTCAAACTTATTAATAACAGAAGAACAAGTGATCCCATTTCATTGTGGGCAAGAAATTTGAACAGAAGCTTCTATGAAGAATATTCTTTAACTCAGTTCTTCTTTTCATCTTAGAACAAACAAATACCTCACTACACACACATACACACACACACACACACACACACACACACACATAAACACACCAAAAACAAAACAAACTTTCTATTTAGAAAAGCTTTGAGTCCAAAAGATGAAAGTTCACTGACCTATAAAGTTAATCCAGTAGTTCTGGGACATGTTCACATTTTGATAATTCTTATTGTCATTTCTATATTTCCATAAAACCGGGATGCAAAGGGACCTGCCACCCAACATGTTGAGACTGAAAAAGCTTTGTCTCTATTATAGTGACTCAGAAGAAATGGAAAGAATGCCCTTTTTTTTTTTTTTAATTAAATCATAGCTTGTATACAATAATGCAATCATGAGGGACAATGTGCTGGTTCCATATCCAGTCTGAAATATTTTCACCAAAATGGTTAACATAGCCTTCATGGCATTTTCTTAATTATTGTGCTCAAACCCTTATACTCTACACTTAATAAACTTCACCCCCCATTTTTTTTTATGGGTGATGATATTATAAATGTTCTCTCATATCTTGGTAATTAATGCACTTGACAACTTTCAGAGAACATTTTTAGAGTTAATTCTGCTTATTTTGGTCCCAAATTAGAAAGAAAATAGGGAAAGTATTCAGCTTGAGTACCTAGTTTTTTAACTGTGCTACGGACATTATACACTTTGTTTTAGTCATAGTTTTCCAGAGAAACAGAATCAGTCACCCCACCATGGTTGTCAATGTGATGAGTGTGAAGCCCAAACAAATCTACATCCATATCTGTAGATTGTTCATCTGTGTATTCAGCCAACAACAAATCAAAAATATTCATAAAGTAAATTCCAGAACATTTCAAAAAGGAATCTACATCCATATCTGTAGATCGTTCATCTGTGGATTCAGTCAAAAACAAATCAAAAGTATTCATAAAAAAAAATTCTACAACATTCCAAAAAGGAAAAATTGACTATGTCCTACTTGGAGTACTACATTGGAGCCACACAAGGTGATATGTAGGGTGTTTATAGGGTATTGTAGGTAATCTAGAGATAATTTAAAGTTTAAAGGAGGAAAGTGGTTCAAGTCATTATCAAGTTATTCCATAATCTGCTGTCTTCAGGCTGGAGAACCATGAAAACTCATGGTGTAATTCAGTCTGAGTCTGACCCTTGAGAAGCAGAGGAGCCTATGGCACAAGTCCCAGGATCCAATGGCCAGACAACCTGAAACTCTGATATGTGAGGGAAGAAGATAATGTCCCAGTTCTAGAAGAGAGAGAATCTGCCCTTCCTCTGGCATTTTGATCTATTCAGACACCCAAGACATTGAGTGATGCAGGTCTATGTTGATGTGGGTGAACCTTCTTTACTCGGTCTACTGATCTTAAAGCTAATCTCTCCTGAAAACACCTCACAGACATGCCAGAAATAATGTTGTGTCATCTATCTGCATATCACTTAACCCAGTCAAACTGACACAAAAATGACATACTTTATCTCATTAAAATCTCAATCTCTGCCATTTATAGGGTCACAGAACTTCACTCAGGGAGTATTTGGAGCATGACTTTGGATTGTATTTTAAACTACCTGACTGTAAAGTCTATATGTGAACTCTCTATTTTCTTAGAACAATTGTTGGAGGTACAAATGTTTTTGTATAACCTGAGAAATTCTATATGGGTTTCAATACTTCTGTAATTGATGCTTTTTTATAAGTTAAATGAAGACTTTGGAGAAAGGGAAACCTAAATCACTGGTTAAGTAGTGATTTTATCTCTAGAATACCCCCTTCTATTGCTCAATACATTTGAACACAATTATGTATGCTATATATTTATCTAAAATAATGATTATATTAAATAGTATATCATTGAATAAAGTGTTGATAACCAAAATAGAAAAGAGTAGCTATTTAAAAACATTCTCTCAGCACAGACAGTTCAGTATTTTCAGTTCTTTTAACATTGATATGCAGTAGCCATGTGGTCAGTCTGCTGCTCTCTAAAGCATGACCAAATGTCCATGTCACCACCAAAACTGTTGAAACTTATAGGCATGGGTTTATGCATGCGATGACTCTAAAATTTGAGGGGTTTTTCATGCTTTAAAAATTCAACATATTTTGCTGTTATCGATTAAAAGGAAAACACATCAAAAACCACATTTATAAAATTCTGTTACTGGAATAGCCTTGGTGGCCTCAGCACCAAAGGGAGATTTATCATTAGAGAACTTTACATTTATTAGAGACTTAATCAGTAATCAACCAACTCTGAAAGAGAAGAACCTAGAGAAACTCTGGAGATGATCATGAGCAGCTCCAATACCTATTCAAGGCTTTCTGTTTATGGTATTCACTTTACCAGTCTAGGTCAAGTTGACCTGGATAGTGAAAAACAGAAAAAAAGTGAAGTTGACCTGAGGACAACATTATCTTTCACTTATTTCAAAACAGATAAGTTTATGATGAAACAGAGTTTTGTAAGTCTTGCCAAATTTGGGATAATCATAAAATAATACCTACCAATAAATATGTACCAAATAAATATCTACCAAAAAAAATGAACCAGCTGTGTTTTCTGTGAATATCACTCTGTTTCCACATGGACTTGCCTTCATGGTATGTCCACACCAAGATGTTTTCCTCCTGAAAAATACCTAAAGAACTTTGCTGATAGGAATTATCTGATTTCGATGTTCACTTCTGCTCTGGGAAGTGGCAGCTCTGAAGGCTTTTCCAGTTGTACCATGAAACCAGTACGTAGAAGGAGGTGATTTATTTAAACATGATGGATTTTATTATCAAGAATTTGGCCAACAATGTTAAGCAAAGCAGTTAGATATAATCACCCCACCAAGGTTGTCAATAAGATGAGTGTGAAGACCAAAAAACAAAAAAAACAAAAACAAACAAAAAAATGCATTTAGAAGATTCTAGAAGAGGCTGAGATGTAGACTGATAAAGACACTGTGGTTTTCTAATTGATGTGTGTTTCTATCGTTTTGATGCTGGGAAAACATCTCATTGCATGATCTCAATCCCAAATATGCAGATTTGACAGAGTTCCAGTAAATGATAGAGTCTGGGATAGACTTTCATTCCAAATTTCATCATTAACACAGACTCAAAACAAGTTTATAGGATAACTCATGACTTTTAAATCTAAAGTGACATTCTTCATGGAGATTTGGAAACACTTAACTTTCAGCCCACACATTGTGAAATGAAGCACAGGGATACTCCTGCCTCAACAATGTAGTCATATACTCCAACTAAAAGAAGAGGGCTTGATAAATCAGAATCATTACTGTCAAATTAGTCTAGAGCCAAAAATATATGGGTAAAAAGAAAATGTTGAAAAAATGACAAGGTGGCCCATCATGGGTGATAAACAGAAGAATTCTTCATAGGGTAGTTCTAGAAGATAGAGCTTCCATTCAGCCCAGCCAGTCCTTTGGAGAACTGTATCTTCTTGCTGAGCACCACCTAAATTAATATCAGCCAGAAAGACAGAAATGATTTTCAGTTAGAAATATAACTGTCCAGTGTGTCAAGTGGGAATAAGCTAACAATTTTTTGTGAACATACAGTCACTAGGAAAACACAATAAAAATACAGGGTCTTACAAATATGAAAACAAAGTGATACTGGTTAGATACCCATATCTAGTTTCCCTTAAGGTGACAAAATGAGTGAGGTATTCATTCATGGCACCATCTCCAGAAAATAATTCTGTCTAGAAACTAACATTTTTCTAAATTCCTTTCTGATTATTGTGTTCTTCTGTGCATATTTATTTACACTGTCCTTGTTCATTTCAATAGAGAGCACTGTTCACAACATATCAATAGATGAAGCTGGAACATAGGTTTTGATATCTGGCTATGTAAGTTTGAATTTCAGCTCCAATCCTGACAGGCTGTGTAGCTTTGGACAAATTACTTAAGCTCGCTGTTCTTAATTACCTCTGTAACAAGGAGTTAGAATATCTCATGCCATAGTAATACTGTGAGTATTAAGTCAGTTAATTCGTCTCCAAGGCCTAGCATAGTGCTTTGAGTTTTATGGTTATCATATGCTCATTCTTTGAGGAATGCATTTGGTAAATGCAATGTGTTTGATATTGTCATTATTCATTTATATAAAAATGTACATTGGTTTATTCCTTGAGTAAGACATTATTCATTACCTACCTGACAGTAATTTCTCCATTTCTTTTCTCCTTTCCACTCTAGAACCTTGATTTTTTCAAAGTACCAATGTGGGGAGCCCTAGAAGATGAATGGATGAATAAGAAGTTGGCTAAGCCTGTCATGATCTTTCTATTTGTTTATGGTATTGCTTATGTTTATAATAATTTCTTTTCCAGACTGGCTGGCAAATAAAGAAAGCCATGAGATGTCACTCTGGACATTTAAACTCTAGGGGAAGTGGACAAAAGAACTTTTCAAAAGTGTTCTCTTTCACTGATAAAAGGAGAGGGTTACCAGTAGACATTATGGTGATGCTTAACACTGTGGCACTTATCTTTCTACAGAGAGGGAACAAACATTAAAATAAATAGCAAATATGCTCTGGATGGCAGATCTGAAGGATGCAAAGAGACTAGGCCCTTAACGGTAAAAGGGAGGGAAGAACAGACCTTACACAGCCAGCTTGCAGATGTCTTAGCATGTGCAATCATTAAATTTCTTTACTGCTTAGTTACCAAAACTCAGATAATTTACAACAGCAATGATTGCTGTTTATTTTGTGCTAAATGTTTTCTGTATATTATCTCACTTCCTACAGAAATCTTACAAGCTAGGACTTATTGCACTTATTTTAATGTTAAGGAAACTGAAACTTCAAAGCTATAGATAACTTGAATAAGGTTAAAGTATCAGTGACAAAGACAAATTTCAATCCCACGTTTGTTTTATTCAAAAGATATCCATTTCCACTGCATTGTTAAATCAAGGAAAATGGGGTGTGTGTGTGTGTGTGTGTACATGTGGATAAAAGGTCTTCTCTTGGAATTTTGTTTCTGCAAAGAAGGAATAGAAGTTCTTTTTCCTATTTCTCCCCAGTTACTACAAAGTAAAAGTTTAAGTAAAACTTTGAACATTGTATAGAAAAAATAAAAATAAAAATAATAAAAAGCTATAAAAGGTGGAAGGAAGAAGGCAGACTTGTTAATTACTCAAAAAGCAATATGGCAATTAATTAAGCTTTTCTTTTAACCCTGTAATATTTCAGATTTGGTGCTAATGTTCCCAAAACACCAGCAGGTGCAGTCAAGAATAACTGCTCTTTCATATAAAAACTGTTCATTGTAGCCAAAGGATCAGGAAAAAGCCACACTGTATTTATTTACATGTAAATATATAATGAATTGTGTATATATAAACATAATTAATTAACACATAGAAAGGAAATACTTCTATTCAATAATAATTTTAATAATATCACTGGTAAGAGAAGTAACAGTGATTTATTAGATGACTTGATGTTTTGGTATAAATGTAGAAATTTTTCTTTCCCACAGTGAGAGTGGTTCACATCTCATAAATTAAATGTGGTAGTCTAGTACTCCTTCTCATATATTAAATATCATTCCTAGGTGAAGATAACAGTGTAAAGAAGTTAAGTAACTGTCATGAGGTCACATCTCTAGGATGTTTTTGGCTTAGAGTATAGCTTATGCTTGAGCAACTCAAGAAGCTCTGATTTTGTTTCTATTCAGTGTTTTCTGTTAGTGGTTCATGGGGTAGGGGTGGTCATCTGCTTAAAATGACATAGATCATTTTTAAACCTAATTTTCTGTACTCCTACCTTGTAAATTCCAATCAGTGATGTTTTGGTAAATTTTGAACTTTGTTTTGTTTCTGATAACACATACAAATCAAGATCAGGAAAAATTTTTTAAAAACTTACCATTTATTGTTACTGTACAAGTAGTATCTGCCAACATTTTACACAGATCATATTTCTGAAGAATTCTATGGGCTACTTATCATTGTTCTTCAGAATTTACAGGTGAGGAAACTCAAGTTAGAGAAGAAAACGACAAGCTTAATTTTAAATGGCTACCAAAAGGCTGAACAAAGATTTGCAAGGATCTTATTAACTTTCATGCTATATGTGTTTTACTTTGTGAGGCCATTGGGCTGCTTCAAAATTAATATAACCTTTTGAGGTGAACACATAAGTATAACCATGATTCTAGAAGAAAAAAACTGACTCACTAAAATTGAATAATTTGAGAATAATTTTATAAGTCAATTGAAGAGAAACAACCAGAGACAGTGTAGTACCACCAGTTAGGAATAGTAGGACTGTGTCTATCTTCAGACATAGTCTGAAAATTTTTGACAGCTGTAGCATCAGTAAAGGCTATAGTGATGAGCATGGAGAATATGGAGAAATACATGTCAAGTTCTCAATGATCTACACCCAACAGGAACCCAAAGGGCAAAATAGCCCGTTGTTGTAGTCCTCAAAGTCAGCCTCTCACAACGGGAGGAGAAACAGGAGTTACTCAGCAGTAGAAGGCAAATCCTTCATAAAAAGCTAACCTACAGCAGGAGGACCACCTGATGCCAGGAGTTTGAGACCAGCCTGGGCAATACATGGAGATCCAGTCTTTACAAAAATGGTAAAAAAAAATTACCTGGCTGTGATGGGTGTAGCTATAGTTCTAGCCACTTGGGAGGCTGAGATAGGAGGATCTCTTGAGGTCAGGAGTTTGAGGTTGGAGTGAGCTGTGATAGTGCTACTACACTTTGGCCTGGGTAACAGAGCAAGACTCTGTCTCTATGAAGCAAAAAAGAAAAGAAAAGAAAAAAATCATAGCCTGGAATTGAGAGGTTGGAAAAGAAATAAGCTGGATTTGAAGCAGCACTAGGAAGAAAGCCATAAACATCCGGGGTTCAGACAACTTGTATTCATTCTCATCCAGTGGAAAGGAACGGTTAGGCTGCATACCCCCAAATCATGCTCATGTCAAAAAGCACAGAAATTCAGTGAGCTGAATTGTCATAGGTAGCCAAGCTGATGTCAATGTTATCTAAGATTTCTGTCCATGACATCTACAAGATGAGATCAAAATGTCCTATGCCCTATAGACAATTCACTCCTCTGGGAGCACAAGTGAAAGGATTTCATTGCGATAAATCATCTGGCCTGCTCATTTATTAAGAACCAACTTCTAGTTCTTAGCAGATTCTTTGCTGTAAATATAGATATTTGTGTAAACAAACTTCAACCTCTCTTTGGATAGCATTATCTGATTATATAAGGACAAAATACAGTAGGTAAATGTATTGATCAGTTCTGTATCACCTTCCATTAGTATTCTGCTCAAAGTATCTCATAATAATAGAAGGCAAATAAAGCATATACTTTGAATAGGGGATACTTAAAATGACAATAATTCACATTTAATGTCATCTTCCATTTCCATATTTTTTATTCACAGTGCTGCTGTTTCACCATTTGTTCAACACATACTATGTGAATATTCATAGGTATTACAGAAATATTAGAGAAATAGCTCATTCTAATGAGGGAGAGAGACAAGATTGAGGAAGGGGAAGCTTCATGAATTCAAAAAATCTGAAGGCAGCCAGTCTATCTATGGTAAAGTTAGGAAGGGTAGAAGGGGTAAGGGATGTAACTGAGAGACAAGCAATAGCTAGATCAGAGCAGAATTCAAGGGCAGTGACAGGACTGTAGTTACAGAATGATGGGAAGACATTGAAGATCTTTGAGTAGGTGAACAGCAAGGTCTGATTATTTTTGTAAGCATCACTTCAGTTGCTGTGCGGAGAATAGCTTGTACAAGAACCAAAGAGGAATCAAAAAACTAAAGGATTTTTTCTGAATTAATTATAACCAAAGCTAGGATTAGAACTCATCTACACTTACTCAGAAAAGATGTTTTCCATCGTTTCTCTAAATTCCTTCCAATCTCACGGCATAAGCCGTCTTTCTGTTTTCTGAACACACCAAATATTTGCCTGCCACTGAGCTGAGTTTAAATACAAACCTCTTCCTTAGAAGTGTATGTAATATAAACACTTCTGGAAAAAAATATGATGAGATGATGTTCTTCATTTCTGAAAGGACAAAGGTAGCTGTCCACACCTTTACAAGGTTATAGAAACAAAGACAGCTCTTTCAAATCCCTAAGAGTCTTCACAGAGATTAGGATTACAGAGGTAGCTTTGTCTATAAATTGCCAAGAGGCTGGACGTATGTCATGAAATAATATTTGTGCTCATATCCTTTTGGAAGATGAATTAACTACAGGTTACCTAAGTATCCATAACTAGTTCAGAACATTCCCTGGGGGTAGATGGATCCTAAGTGAACAAGGTAGGCGTTTTATTTTTGGTTGATGCCATAGACTGAATTTTTGTGTCCCTCCCAATTTCATATATTGAGATACTTACTTCCAGTGTGACTGTCTTTGGTGATGATGCTTCTAAAGATGGAATTAAGGTTAAGAAGTGAGGTCATAAGGTTAGGTCCAAGATCTCATGGGATTTGTGCCCATATGGGAAGAGACACCAGAAAACTAACTCAGGAGCTTGATCTCTCTTCGAGCAAAAAAGGAGAAGTCAGGTGAGTGCACAGTAAGAAGGCAGCAATTTGCAAACCAAGGGGCGAGCCCTCACCAGACATTCATCCTACTGGCACCTAAATCTTGGACTTCCCATCACTGGTACCATGAGAAAATAAATTTCTGTTAGTTCAGACTGTCTACAATATTTTGTTATAGCAGCTCAAGTAGATTCATACAACTAGCGAGGTAGAGAAATTCATTTTTGTTTTCGTTTTTGGTATATTTGTCCTGGGCATATAGATCTCAGCCGACAGGCAAGGTTATTTCATTACTAGGAGCCAAATCTGATGCTGAGCCAAATCTAATGCTAGTCCCAGAAACTACATGATTTTGTATGCGCCACTTTTTTTTTTTAGAAAATCTTAATTCAACTCAGTACTACACTTTCTTGGCATAACACAACATTGAAGTTGGAAATAGAGAAGGCCTCAAGTTTGAGAATTGAATTCCAGAAAATGAAGAAAGTAGTCACTTTTTACAAAATGAGTAGTTAGCATCTATTTTCCATTTTGGGTACTAAAGTGATTACATTCTCATTTTAATCTCCTTTTGCACCAAAAATGGGCCTAAATGTCTTGATGACTCATTTCAAACCCTGAATTTTGATTTACGATTAAATCCCACCTACACTGGAAAATTTTTGCCTGGTCTCCCCACTGAGGGGCAGATTCCAAGTTTTAATGCTCATGTGAGTTGTCAACTCTTACATTTGGAGGTGGACATTGAGGCTACAGGAATGGAAAATGAGCTGGCAAGTTTTCTTTTCTTGAAAGATGAATCACCAGAGAAGTTTCAGTGAAAGGAAAAAAAAAAAAAAGTATTCACCAAGGAAATATTAACCAGCAAGCTATTTTCTACTGCCTAAAAACAAAGAAAAACATTTTATTTTGAGGCACATACTGATGTTGAAAATGATTCAACTTTACCACATCACAAGGAGAATTATCAGAAACACATTCCTGGAAGAACCAAAGCCCCTTGGGAGAAAGTTCAAGGTCAGAGTTTTTAAATTTTAGGCATAGAATAGACAATTACACAAGATACTGCAGACTCAGTTCAAATCTCACCCACCTCTCTCTCTTCATACACACTAAATAACTAAAAAAATGCAAAACATGGATTTCTGAAGCTTTTATTTTAAATATACATCATATGCCCACATCCAACATTTCTATCCACACCCAAAATTTCTATCCACATCTTTAAAATGAACTATGATCTAGCTGCTAGGATCAGTTTTAAGGGAAAAAAAGTATAACAAAATAGCAGATTGACTTCCTGCAAAGGAGAGATCTAAACATTGTTCTGTGAGCTCTTCTTGTTTCACATGTATTAGAAAAGAAAATAGAGAGGAAAGTTAAAATATTGTAATTCCAACTAGGGAAAAGTTTGTTAACCTCTGTAAGCCTCAGTTTCTTCATTTAGAAAATATAAACAATAAAATACGTTATGGAGTGCTAATGAGGTTTGATTGAGGCAATAGATACCAAGGACACGGTATATTGTAGTTGCTAAATAAATTCTAGTTATTCAGGTGCATCTTAGTAGTTATTATCAAAATCTTTAATAATAGATGAACTATTATTAAAATAAACTTTTCTAGGGAAGAAAGAGACCACAATGACTATTGACTAGGTGGGATAGGAGACAAGCACTGTAATTAGAAAATACATTTTAGCCTTAAAGAAGTACTAAGGACTGAATTGTATTGTCCTGAAATTTATATGTTGGCATCCTAACTCCCACTGTGACTGTATCTGGAGAGGAGATAGGACCTGTGAGGAAGTGATTAAGGTTAAATGAAGACGTAAGTGTGGGGCCCTAATCTGATAAGGCTGGTGCCGTTATAAGGGGAGAAAGAGACACCACTAGAGCTCCCTCTCTGTCAGCCACATGGCAAGAAAGGCAGCTATCTGCAAGCCAAGAGAAGATCCCGGGCCAGAAGCCAAATCAGCAGGCATGTTAGTCTTGGTCTTCTCAGCCCTCAGAACTGAGAGAAAATAACTTTCTGCTTTATGCCGTCCAGTCTAAGGTGATGTGTTATGCCAACCAAATCAGTCTAAGATCAGAAGCATTAAAGGCTACTTGGTTTGGTTTTGTTTTGCTTTGTTGTAGCTTAAGCAAAGTTAGAAGCAAGTATGTAAATAAATCATATCATCTGAAAACAATACAATCATTATAGCCTTTAAATTGCTTAAACAGAGATGACCAGCCCTGGCATATGCATTAAAAGACACATTTCAATGGGCCCAGCATTCTCACCTCTGAAATGAAGAGAGATTGTGCAATATAATGTTTAATACTTCCATATTAAGACATACTGTCACAGAAGTTTGTCTGATCAAGATTATACATGCATGAAAAATGCCACTAAAGAAGCATGAGAGTGATAGGAATAACACCCTAATTTTTCTAGAAAGCAACACAGTGGGAACAAATGGCTATATTTGAAAGAAGTTGGCTGTCAGAACCATGTTAAAGAAAACACAAACAGAATTAATTTATTCAATATTATTCTGCTTCACTAGGCTTTGGATTTAGTCTTTAACATTGCCAGGAGGCATGATGACTTCATTTAGGTTTTTTTTTTTAATTATGTGCAAAAGATTATTATATTTCAATAAATACTTTTGTTAATATCTAATACTGCTTAGAAATACCCATATTCACATATATTCATGTCTATATGTGTGTGTATATATATATATATATATATATATGCATTTGTGTGTGTATTGTTTGTATTTTGGAAAAGCCAGTATAGTTATGATACAAAATACTTCTTTATTTGGCAGAGTAGCAACATACTTGACTCAGTTTTTACTGAAAATGCAGTTTTAATCCTAGAAAGAATGACACATTTCTCCAGTAAAAAAAATCAAAAAATATTAAAAGCAAAAATTGAGTGCCTGTTTTTGTGAACTCTTTTATTTTATGTTAAAAATATGAATTAAGAATGGATTTGAAAGCTTAGAATGCCATTTTGCTTAATCTATTTTAACTTGCGTTGAGCTGCTTTGGTTTAAATGTGTCCTCAAAGTTTGTGTATTAGAAAGTTAATTCTCGCTGCAACAGTGTTGGCAAGTGGAACCTAATGTGAAGAAATTAGGTCATGAAGGCAAAGCCCTAAATGAAGGAATTAATGTCATTATCATGGGAGTGGGTTAGTTATTTTGAAAGTGGGATTGTTGCAAAAGCAATTTCAGCTTTCTCTTTGATATTTTCTCTCTCTCCTTACTCAACCTTCCACCATGGAATGACATTATAAGAAGGCCTTTATCAGCTGATAGCACTATGATGTTGGACTTCACAGCCTCCAGAAGTGTGAGAAATAAACTTATTTTCTTTGTAAATTACCCTGTATGTGGTATTCTGTTGTAACAACACAAAATGGACTAAATCAATAGCTAAGGGTGATGTTTTATCCCTAGTCATAAAACATGACTGGACTTATTATACTAATTAAACCAAGGGAATAATTTCTCCCTTTTACTACATTAGCAGCTACAAATGGAAATTACGACCTAGATTAGCCAGGTGAATTTCTATTGTTTTCTCTTAGGATGGCATACTTGAGTGGTTTTTGTTGTTTTGAAATTAACTCATCCCCACATCATATTTTGAAAACAATTTTATGCCTGAAATATTCTTTTTATATGTAGAAAATGAATAGTATGGTTTCACAAACACTCTGAATATGTGTTAACTATAGAGTCATATTAGTTTGAAGTACATTTTGCATTTATGTACTTGTACTTCCTACAAAACTGTGGGGCTCTCTGTTGTTTATGGCTTAATTATTATTTTAGTACTCAAAACACAGAACAATAGGCAAATAAAGAATTTGACAAAATATATTGAATTAATTAAAAATAATAATCTACTCAGGGAAATAAAATTCTGTTCTTTTTCTAAGAGTTTGCATTGACAAAATTAAAGGGATTCAGTGGTCATTTAAAACATCTATGCATAAGATATAGTAAGTTTTTTTTTTTTTTTTTTTTTTTTTTTTTTGCAGTTTTTGGCTAGGGCTGGGTTTTAACCAGCCACCTCCAGCAAATGGGGCCAATGCCCTATCCCTTTGAGCCACAGACGCCACCTAGAATTTTCTTATATATTATAATTTTCTGTCAGAATTTTTTAAAATGTCCTCTGATTAATTATACAAAGACAAAAATACTCTAAATTAAGATCTTGGTATCTGAATGAATGGCTGCAAATCTTGGCCTTATGTCTCATTTAAGTCACTGCTGTTGTGAATAATTCCAGGTACAATCTGATAATGGGCAGTGGATCTCTGACTGTCTGTGTGGAGTCCCCCTGACGTTGAATATGTGCATGCCTCATGAAGGATTTGGCAAGCACCCATGCACAATACTTACGTATTGGTGGGTGAACAGACAGACGAATGATTTTCTTCTTTTCTACACACTTCTATGGTGGGTGGTTCTGAGACATACCAGCAGGCTTCTTAGAAACTCCCTTAGTTCATGCAAATAATCTTCCCATGAGATAGTCAATTCAGTAATCTAGTTTTGGATGAACTTCCTATCTTATTCTGTCTGCTTCCTTAAAATTAAATTTCCAAATAAACCATTCACATATTAGCCTTTGTCTCAGTCTGCTTGAAAAATTCAGACTAAGACGTTGAATCTCATTATCGAAGTATTGGTGCCAAATGGTTCTCTCAAATAACAGAGAGTTAATAAATAAGTAAAGTAAAAAGAATGAAATAATGTCTTTTGCAGCAATTTGGATGGAACTAGAGGCCATTATTCTGAAGTAATTCAGGAACAAAAATCAAAATATCAGATATTCTTACTTTTGAGCGAGAGCGTATGCCTGGTCATACAGGGTGGATAATGGATATTGGAGACTGAGAATGGCGGAGGGGAGGGATGAAAATTTACCTCTTAGGTACAAGGGATACTATTCAGGTGGCACTTAAAGCCAGGACTTTGCCACTTTATAATTCATTCATATAACCAAAAATCACTTGTATTCTTAAACCTATCACAATAAAAACAATAAATAATTATTTTAATTTAAAAAGCAGACATACTCATGAAACAATCCTGAAAAGTGAAGGAAAATGCAATTTCATATTATATAATAATTTAAATTTCCCCCAAATTTAAATTAATAAATGGTGATTAAAGGACACATTTGTGTTATTCTCAGTCCCAAGTAGTAAACATAAAACTAATTCAAAAGTTACTCAAAAAAGAAAAAAATAAATAAAAAATAAAAAGATTCCTCAACTACCACAGTTAGTACCATGGCAGTGTAAGAGCAGCAATTCAAATTCTCCAAAACAAAGTTATCCCTTGAATTAAATTAATATTATTAATTTGAAATGCATTGGTTTTGTAGTTCCACTTGTAGTAATGTTTAAAGTCCTCAGTTTTTGTTACATAAGAACTATAATCATGAGAAATTTAAAACTACATCCATGTCTGCCTTTGTTCATATGGCAGTATATTAAAAAGATTTGAGTCAACACTAACAGCTTATGAGTAACGCCCCCCCCCCAAAAAAAAAAAATAGATCCATATATTATTCAAGTTTCTGTGACAGTGTTCAAACGTAAGGATCTGGACAAAGTCCCTTTGGGATTATTTATAACTATTAATAAAAATTCAGGAACCAGGTTCATCAGTGAATGTAATCAAGGGTTGTCATTTTATATTATATTATGGCATTTGTTTTTATTAAAATTGCAACAAATTATTCCCTACAGCTTTCTCCATGCTTTTGCAAAGAGATGACAATGTACATGAACTCTAAAGTCCATCCACCTGAGAGATCTGTCTGTATTCACTCAATAGCAATGTAAACCAACAGCTGTTTCTGCTTTAGAGGTCATTGAGAATTTATAAACAGTTTTTTATTTCCTGTTTTTCTTAAGCTTAAATAGTACCATAATCAAAATAGACAAATTTAATATGTCTCATGAGCAAATTCAATTATATATCCAAGGGACATGCCCCTCTGCAGAAGGCCCTTTTGTGATAACTGTACAGGCCTGTGACTGGCTTTGTGTTCACACAGACCTAAGTTCAAATCCTTGCTTTGCCTCTTGGTTTCTATAAGAAATAGATAGTCTTAGACAAACGGCAATGGACATGCCATATTTGAGTCTCAGTTTATTGATCTGGAGAGGAAGGTCATGTAATATGAATGTAGGTAATATAAGCAATGTCTTTATTTTTTACAGTGCTCTAATATGTAAAACACAGAAAAGACTGAAATAAACATATATACAAGGGCAGACATTTAAGTTTGAGAACTCATCCTAGAAAAAGAGCTTTGAAGGGTGAACGAGGTGCTGACATGGATGTACAGCTTCCCAAGGACAATACTTTGAACCTGACCATTGTGATTCAGCAATGAAGGATGCAGCATTTTTCCTAGGATGAGTATGTGACCTAAATTGTCTGACCTTGTATATGCATATATGTTTATATTTATATTTATATATTTATATATATTTATATACTTGTATATATGTTTATTGCATCTTATGTAGTTTGAGATTCCTGTTTCTTTGGTTAAAATTATTGTTTTACTAAAAAGGAATAAAAATAAATAAAAATATCTTAAAACCACATTATACATTAAGGTAGATTTGTTTATTATTTTGGAAATAATAAACAAAAATGGTCAGTGCCTGGTATTGAGTAACCACTCATTGTTTTTTGCAATTTTTGTGTCTCAAGTATGGAAAACAAAATGAGAATATTGTTACCTATAAACATAATAAAAATAAAGTAAGGAATGGCTTTAAAACCAAATTACCAAGCAAATATAAGGGGGCATCAGTAGCATTTTAGGAAAAGTGAATAACTTAATTTAAGAGATAGGATTTGTTGTTGTTGCTGTTGTTGTTGTTTAAGCAGCAGAAATGGCCCCTGGGGATCTGATCAATGTGTAGGAAGGATGTTGGTTAACTTGCAAAATTGCTGTAAATCAGGTTTGGGAAGGAAGAAAGCCAGGGCAAGCAGGGGCTGGGACATTAGCCAGAGATGAGTGGGAGAAGGCTACTGGAGCAGAATCTCACTGGTGGTCTCATTTGGGTCACACACTTGACCCAGGAAGGGGAGGATGGATTTTTAAAATACACCCTTCTAAGTATGTTTATTTTTACTTTTATTTTTAAATTTGAGATTAATATGAGGGTACATATGATTAGGTCACATTGTTTGCGTTTGTCAGATAAAGTCCAAGTTGTAGTCCTTCACCCAGGAAGAGTATTATATACCCATGCATTGTACCAGTTAGATGAAACTTACCAATCCCCCTGCCCCTCTTCCTTCTTGAATTTAATTGTGTTTTTTTCTTGTGTGGTTCTGTAGTTGTTAATCTACCAATTTCAACTTAATATTGAGTACATAGGATACTTGAATTTCCATTCTTGTGATAATTAGGAGAATGTTTTCCAAATCCTTCCAGTTAATTAGGAAAGATACAAAGGCTTCATCTTTTTATGGCTGAATAGTATCTCATGGTATATGTATACCACAGTGTATTAATACTTTTACATATTATAAAGTACAATGTAATGTTCTGATATATGGGTACATTGTGTAATGACCCCATCAGGATAATTAGCAAATCCATCACTTCAATCATTCATCATTTCTTTGTGGAAACATTTGAAATTCTCTCTTCTAGCTATTTTGAGATATACCTTATTGTTAATTATAGTCAATACTGTGCAATAGAACATAAAGGCCTAGTCTTTGTTTCTAATTCTAATTTTGTGCCCATTAACTAGTTTTTCTGCATCCTCTCCCCTATCTCCCTTCTCTAGACTCTGGTAAACACAGTTCTATTCATTACCTCTGCGAGATTGACTCATTTAGATTCGACATAGGAGTGAGATCATGTGGAATCTGTCTTCCTTTGGCTGGTGTATTTCACTTATTATAAAATCCTACAGGCCCCTTCATGTTGTTGCAAATGACAAGATGCACTTCTTTTTAAGAGAATGGAATCAAGTCAATCAAGGGAGTATCCTTAAGCAATTGCCAATGAAGACAGTTGGAGCTTCAACCCCATGGGGAATTTGGGCAATTGGAGTCTATTATTTTGCAGAGTAATCCTACCGGAAGGATCAAGGACCTAGGCTATTGTCCATCATCTTCCTCTGTTGCTGAGTAATGATTCATTCTGGGAATTTTTATTCCCAGCACTTCCCAATCAGCTTTTTCAGGGACAAGTGGATCTGGTGGCCAGAAAAATCCCTAAGGCACAAAATCTGGGGATTCTGGTAGTTGACAGTCAGATAAATATACCAAGGAGATCTGAGCAGGACACTGAAAATGACTGTTACAGAAGTCTGTCAGCATTTTCATTTTTTACATGTCGAAACCAGAACAAAAATTTTGTGTGTTTTTATATCAGAATACAAAGAAGTCCACTTTAATTGGCATATAAAACATGGTAATGTCTATTGAAATAAAATAACAAATGAAGTTTATTTATTTTTGTTTGGGTCCTTAATCCCCAAATCCATGTCAAGATAACAAAAGGTAATGTCTATTGAAATAAAAATAGAAAACTAAGTTTATTTATTTTGGTTTGTGTCCTTAATCTTCAAATCCATATCAAGATAACAAAAGGCAATAGAATTCATCCCTTCTCTTCATTGCCAAGAGTGACTAATCATGCAGTGTATCCAGAACACTGTGAGGATCTTTGAGAAAGAAATCAAGGCATAGCATTTCATGATTTCAACTTAGTGTGTGGAAACCAGATAGGATCATACGTACCTACTATATCTAATGATACAGTTTACTATCCATAATCATAGGTTAATGCACCTGAATTCAGACCATACAACCCATTTAATTCCGTTTTCCTTGTGTATTCTATTGTAGTCTATTCTATGTAACATTTATTGAGCACT
The DNA here is from genome assembly GCA_963574355.1 of Loris lydekkerianus. Taxonomy (NCBI): domain Eukaryota; kingdom Metazoa; phylum Chordata; class Mammalia; order Primates; family Lorisidae; genus Loris; species Loris lydekkerianus. Next base: position 46,787 of record CAUYPK010135809.1, read on the forward strand.
AACAATCTAAAATGTGACTACAACATTTTCTCTAACTACTTTAGTAAGACAATTTGAGAAGGAAATGCTGGCCTCTGTAACACAAATGAGTTACCTAGACATAAATTTATTCATAACATAATTTTGTTTGGATTGTGTTGTGTACAATGGGTACAAAATTACAATTAGAAACAAAGAATAGTTAAACCAAGTATTGTGGATTAACTCAGATTTTAATTGCATTTTCCCACTATGTACTACATTTTGTAAAATCGTTTTTCAGTGTCATACAATATGTATTTATTTTTCCTGACATTTGATTAGAAAGAATTTGAAGCATGCTAAGTAGAAAGAATTGTATAGTCAACACCCATGTATCCATGACTTACATTGTACAATTAATTTGTTTCCTATCACTGCTATACAAATTGTCACAAACTGGATGGTTTAACCTACAGTTGTGAATGTCAGAAGTCCAAAATGGGTTTCCACTGGGTTAAAGCAAAGTGTTGGTAAGTGCATCCCTTTAGTAGGCCTTGCTGGAGGCTCAAGGAGAGAATACATTTCCTTGATTTGTCCAACTTCTAGAGACCACCTGAATTCCTTGGCTTTCGCTCACTTTCACTATCTTGAAATCCTGTAGTTTAGCAGCTTCCAATCTTTCCAGACTCTGACCCTTGCTTCTCTTATCTCCCTTCTCTGGTTCTTCTGCCTAATTCTTCCTTATGTTGAGGACCCTTGTGATTATATTGACCCAACAATAATCCTGAATAATCTCCCTACTTTAAGGTCCTTACATTAATAACATATGCAACATTTGCTGGGCCATGTAACATATTCACAGCTTATAGGGACTATGATGTGGACATCACTGGGGGCAATTAGTCTGTCCACATTGATTCACTGTCCATCCCTTCTACCATCCATCAATCCATCCGGGTTTTGGAGTGCATTTCAAAGTAAATTACACATGACTTACTCCTTTTTTAAAATTTTATATGAATGGGGTACACATGTTTTGTTTTCATATTTTGTTTTTGTACAGATTGGGTCAAAGTTAGGAGTGTGCCCTCACCCACATAGTGTGCACTGTGCTCTACAGGTGTGAATTTACCCATCCTCTCCTTCCCCTTCTCCCAGCTTTATTTTCATTGATATTTACTTGCTTATGGGCACTTACATATTGATCGATTCGCTCCAGTTTGGCCATTGAGAACAAGTGTGTGTTTCTCCATTCTTGTGATGTTTCATTTAGAAGATGGTTTGCATTCTTAAATACCACTATCTATTGAGTTCCAAATATTCTGTATCTCTAAAGCTCATTTGAGGAAGCATATATTTTACAAGTTCCTCACCTTTTTTTCTAGAAAGTTCTTTGTGTGAATGCTTCCACCGGTTTGTGACTTTATGCTTCTGATTTTGCTAATCCACTTGGTATGTTAACACAAGGTGTAATGATGTATAGACATTTTTAATGATTATAACATTTGTATTTCTTCTGCTGTTTTTTATAAACATTTTGCCCTCAAGAAGCCTTCACTGAATGCTCCTCACAAAAACAGTTGATGATCAGAGACACAAAATTCATTGTTCAAGATAGGGTGTTTTATCTTTTTAGGCTGAATATAGCCCCAGTGTGACTCATTAGCAATATATATCCATCCCAACACAAATACTTTATTAATAACTTATCAGAATGGAAACAAAATGGTAAATAATTCAGTTTTGTATAGATCTGTCTTACAATATTATATCACTTTTGAATGTACAAGTTCACATTATACATCTAATGAACTAGAAATCACCACATTTCAACTCAAAAATTAATGGTTGCAATTGTAATAACATGTTAAGTAGCAAAAATCAAGTAGTAATTATTTGTCAGACACTGCGAATTACTTAGTATTATCACCCATAGTCTATAGATGAGGGAAAAATGGATGAATGGGTTAAATAAAATATTCCCATTCATATAGCTAATATATGAATAAACCAAGATTAAAACGATCCTTCTGAACATGCTGAGATAATCAGGAAAGTTATCTCATTTAGTCTACAGGAAATACAGAGAGGATTTTTAGGTATGGAAGCTTGGGACAGGGCTGGAATAAATGTATGTATTTGAAAAAAGTGGAAAAAGAGAAATGGGGATAAAAAAATGCGTGAGAGTTGACGCATCCCACGTATTCCCAAAACCAATCATGGGAAATTCTAAGACATCATAAGCCTAAAGAATTATTGTCTTTGATTTGAGGCTTTTCCTTCCTGACTCACTGGGGCAGTGGTCCCATCTACCAGACCCACTGTGGCAGGAGTCCTGCATCTGTGGCTCTGCAGTTCACCTTCTGTGGCTGCCAGATGACTGTACTCTTGTGGTTTGGCCCTATGGCTCTGCCGAGTGTTGGCACCACTCTTTGAAACTGAGATGGAGGCAGCCTTGCCCCACCTTCCGCCCCAGGCTGGAAATGTTTCTGCTGCTGTGTCCTCTGTGAGAGGGCTGGTTGGTCTGTGGTTCACATCCCCATTGATCTTATCAAACGGCCAGTCTCTATGCCCTTCTTGATCTCTTCAAACACACCTTCTCATTTTTTTGTAATAAGGGCAGGCTTATAAATTTCTAAATCTTTTATGTTCTGGTTCCACCTTGCCTAACAACTCCATCTTCAATTCAGTTCTTTTCTGTAGCATTTATTATCAGCACTTAGGGAGAAGCAAGACACCATATCAAAGCTTTGTTTAGAAATCTCAGCTAAATTATAATTCAATCACTCAAAAGTTCTCCCTTCTATACAACCCTATAAAAGAAACATAGTTCACCTAAATTTTTTCCACTTTATAACAAAGTTCGCTTTTCCTGCACTTTCAAATAATATATTCCTCATCTCTGTCTGAGACTTCAACAGAAAGACCTTTGCCTTCCATATTCTCACCAGAATTCTATCGTCCAAAATTTGTATATTCTCTATGACTACAGAAGCTTTCTCTGTAGCTCTCCCTTTATTTTTGTTATTCTTTCTGAGCACTCATCAAGTTTGCTTTTGTAAGTATCCACATGGCAAAATTATCAGTTCCTATAGCATGTATGTCAAAACTCTTCTAGTCTCTACCCCCCTAACCAGTTCCAAAGCCTCTTTTACATTTTTTAGCCATTTTTTTGACAGCGCCCTGCTTCTCCATACCATGTCTGTCTTTGTCTTTTGAACTGTTAGAACAGTAGACTGGCTGTTTAAACAATAGACATTTATTTCTCACAGTTCTGTGGGCTAAGAAATCCAAGATCAAGGTATAGCAAATCCAGTGTCTGGTTATTACCTTCTTCCTGGTTTGCAGGTGACTGTGTTCTAATTCTCTTCTCACATGGTGGTGGGCAGAGAGAGGGAGAGAAATCAAGCTAGCTCTGTCTCATGTAATAATGGCACTAATTCCATTCATGAGGACTTCACCCTAGTAACCTTCTTAAGTCCCAAAGGCCCAGTCTTCTAATACCATCACATTAAGGTTAGGATTTCAACATGTGAATTTGGGGATAGTGGCACAAATACTCAGTGCATAACACTTTGCATAATGGTAACTTCTAAAAAATTTGTCAGAGCCAGTAGTAGAAATCAGAGCAGAGTTTTTCAGATCAAAGAAACAGAATTTGAAAATTCATAGAGCATTGTTTTTCAAGAGACAGTGATTCTCCTTTCCCCTATGGGGAATTTAGTAATGTCTGGAGGCATTCTTTCCTGTTATAACTATGTGAGGTTGCTGTTAGCCTCTAGATAGGCAGAGACCAGGGGTTCTTCTGTATATCCTATAATGACCAGGACAATCATCGCAACAAAAAATGACCATCCAAAACGTCAGTAGTGCTGAGGCTGAGAAACTTAAACCTAGCACAAGCACAAATGCCTAAAGTAAAGCCTACATGGGGACAAGTAGTTTCAAGTCGCTAGAACAGAAGGATGTGGGGTACAGTAGAAAGTAACAGAGTGGTGAGGCAGTTGCATGCCATGAACAGTTATATAGTTAAACTAAGGAGTCTGGACTTTATTCTTCAAGTGAAGAAGAGCAAAGGGAGGATTTTTAACAGAGGGGTGCCACGAAAAATATATATTTTTCAGATTTTTCTGAAAAAATACAGATTTTCGAATCTGAAAATATGTGGTTTATGCAAACCAATAATAGCATGCATATAAAAACAGTTGATAAAGTTCTGTATAAATTTTAGGCATTATTATTATTTCACAGACATCAGGCCTCATCATTAAAATATGTTGACATCAAGTGAGATTTATTAGTTCAATAAAATATCACAGCATAAATTTGACAAGATTGTGTACAAGTATTCTCATGACCTAACGTGTTGTTACTTCACCCCTGGATAGCTCTATCATTTTGTGATTGATTTCTGTAAGTGTCACTTATATTTCTGATTCTCAATGTACACATTCACATTATTCCAAGCCGGCTTTGCCCAGGTCTCCTTCTCAGAGGTTCATATTGCTTTTACATCCACAGAAGTACCTGTGAGGCTGCTCGTGAAAGTAGACACAATTAGTTACTAAAAACCGAAATACAAAAAAATCAGTATTTTTTCCATTCCTTTCTTTCTACTCATTCTCTTTGTTCTCCTTTTCCTTCCTTGTTCTCTGTTTCTCCCCCACCCCCGATAATTTGGCTAATGGCCAAATTAGACTTACCAAAGTCTAATTAAAACATCTTATTATGTTACTCGTGGGTATAATCATGAATAACTTTGAAAACAACTTCTGACAGGCTCTAAGACTGTCTTCCATGATTTCGCCTCCTAGCATTTACAGCCTTCGGTGATTCTCTTTCTTTGAATTATTCCCTACTAATCAGGAGAAGATGGGAATATTGAGAGACTGTCAGTTCTGTAATTAGATCACAGAGATGGTGACGTTTGTCTTGCTTGTTGACTCTCTTGCTGGCTTTGATAAACCTCATAGTCACAGGGAGCGGCCCATGTGCCAAGGACAAATTTCAGCCAATATCCAACAAGGAACTGAGGCCCTTACTCCAACAAATCTTGAAGAACTGCCAATAGCCACCTGAGTTAGGTGGATCTGTACATAGATGAATCTTTGGAAAGACCCAGCAGATAATTTGAATGTTGAGATAATCCGTTATGCACCGATAGATAAATGACCCTTAGTCTATGCTCCTTCCAAAATTAAATTGTCTCACCAGTGACAGGCACTGAAGATACAGGATAAAAAACTGTGTGAATTTTCAATTTTAAAATCCAAAGAAAGCTGTTTTACTATGAAATAAATGACTCCAACGAAGCCAAGAAACTCTATCTAAATATTTAGTTGTTTCTAAAATATAAATGAGGAGCATATTATTTTTTCCCATAATATAGACAGTCACCTTTTGATCTTTGGCTATCATAGAGAATTACAAAATAATACCACTATTGGAGTTCACATACTTTTTTATTAGTTAGGATAATAGTAGCTGCTGTAGCAGATCAAAACAAAATCACAACATAACACAATAGCCATTTATCTCATTCCTATAAAATTAAAAATGGATGTTTCTGATCTGCGTGAATCTCTCTTCAGCTTTAGATTAGAAATCCTGGGTTTTCAATTTTGAGGTTCTACTATTTTCGGTTCTTTTCTAACGTGGCCACAGGAGAGGAAAAATGGTGGGGAACTGTCATGAGAAGAGTTAGTGAAGAGTCTGAAATTAGCTTATATAACTTCTGCCAACATTTCTTTGGCCACATCTAACTTCAAGGGAAGCTAAAAAATAGTTGTGGAGGGGCCCAGTAGAAAGTATAAATGGATTTAGTGATCAGCAAACCAGGCTCTGCCACACAATCTGACTCTTGTACTTACACATGTGAAAAGGGAGTTCAATAGACTTGATGTTCATCCCATAGGAATGAAAGACATAGTTCCTTTAACTCGAATCCAGTTCCTTTAACTCCTTGTTTGCTGCTTTTCTGTCAGTAATTCTATATAGAAAGCATGCAGAATAAATATTATTTTTATAGAAATTTCTAAAATTATTAAACATTTTGGCAAGCTATTATTAAGGGCCATTTGGAAAGAATTAAATATGTGATTAATGAGCACATAATTACTTACCATGCCAGTTAAACAGTAGACTGTGTGTCTCCATTTGTGTTGAAAGGGCAAATAAAATATAGCCTTTATCTAATCTTACATTAATGAAAATTAATTAATGGAAGTGCAGTTCAATTGCAAGAAAACTTTTAAGGGCACAGTGGGTTTCCTAGGTGCATCAATTTAATTAAAAATATGTAATTTCATTATCTTTTATTTTAACTAAATTTAAATGTTATGCTATTAGTTCAAGAGCACTGGAAAGGAAAAAAAAAATGCCACTGTGTCCCACATGAGTTACGTTCATTCTAAAGATCATTAATCTCTGCCTAGAAGATCTATTTCAAAGAGATCTATGTGACTATAGGGCTGGGATATTTAGTAGATCTAAATTGGCCAAATGGAACAATGCCGCTTCTAATCCTAGTTTTTAATTCTCCTTTCACAGTAAACTTGTCATTAGTCAAAGCTTTAGTTAAACCAGTTCCTAAAACAAAGTTGATTTTTGTTCATTTATTTATTTATTTATTTATTTATATTAAATCATAGCTGTGTACATTAATGCAATCATGGGGCACCATACACTGGTTTTATAGACCATTTGACATATTTTCATCACAGTGGTTAACATAGCCTTCCTGGCATTTTCTTAGTTATTGTGTTAAGACATTTATATTCTACATTTAGTAAGTTTCACATGTACCCTTGTAAGATGCACTGTAGGTGTGGTCCCACCAATTACCCTCTCTCCACCCATCCTCTCCCCTCCACTCCCCTCCCTTTCCCCATATTCTTGGGCCATAATTGGGTTATAGCTTTCATATGAAAGCTATAAATTAGTTTCATAGTAGGGCTGAGTACATTGGATACTTTTTCTTCCATTCTTGAGATACTTTGCTAAGAAGAATATGTTCCAGCTTCATCCATGTAAACATGAAAGAGGTAAAGTCTC
>CAUYPK010135810.1:0-42579 GCA_963574355.1 Loris lydekkerianus
GCACCATGGAATTCTATGCACCATTAAAAAATATGAAAACTTTACCCCTTTTACATTTACATGCATGTAACTGACAAATATTCTTGTTAGTAAAGTATGTCAGGAATGGAAAAAATTATATATCCGTTGTACTCAGTATTACTATAAAACCAATTTATAATCACTCCCACTTTTATATGAGAGATGAATCACAACTATAGCACAGGAGGAAGGAGTTAAGGGACGGTTATTAGAAGGGAGGTGTATGGTTAAAAAATAGAAAGACTAAATGGGGGACCTTAACTATGAAGCATACTGCAAGGGTGAAAGTCAAATATATCAAGTATTGAACACAAATGTTTTAACACTGTGATTAAGTAAATGAGGTTAAAGCTATTTTAATTAGTAGGATGTAAGCAATCCAACACATTGAATTCCACAAAGGCATAAATGTATTCATGACCTATGTATATATGACTTAATAAAAAAATTAAAAAATGTAAAAAAGAAGAAAAAGAATAAAAATTGTCAAAGAGTTCACAAAATACTATACTCTGCCCATCCCCCACACCCCCCATACTGGTTTTACTGTGAATAAAAATGTTTTGGGGAGATATTTAACCTTAAATCTGAGCCCTCAGCTCAGCTTTGCAGGCTGAAGATGAAAGTTTAACTACTTTGCTTCCCACAGCGAGCAGCTGAGAGTGGGGATCTGGGTCCCCCTAACCTCTCTGAGGGAGGCGTCCCTCTGGCCCCACCCACACCTTTTCCATGTCCTCCTGCAGCAAATACCAACCGCCCCTTTATTATGATTGTTCTGTCTCTGCTGAGCTTAACTTTGGGCAAAGGCTGACATTCCTTGGCTCTGTAAAGATTGTGAGGACTTAGTTAATTCCAGGTTTGGAGATACTCACGGGAAGAGAGGTGGGTGGGGTGGTCTTAATAGATCCTGCGACTTTCTGGGCTGTCTGAGAGAGATTTGTCTGCTGTTTTTCTTATCTTGAAGAAAGCATTAATTCCTGAAGACTGCAGTTTTGACCCTGGGATGCTGTGGCTTTGTACCCACACCTCCTGGGAGTGGGTAAAGATGCTGCCTGTGGCATAAATTTGTTTCTTCCTTTGCAACTCGAAGCTCTGCCAAGGGGCCTGATTCCCATTCAGAGACCCGAGAGCGCTGGCGGCCACTTGCGTGTGCTCACGGCCGTGATGGTGATGCCTGCACGTAAAATTGAGCAATGCCAATGTCTGTGGCTTCCCCACGGCCCCGCTGTCACCCGCAAGCCACTTGCGAAGGGGGTGCATCAAAGTACAAGGCACAGCCCTCATCTCTGCCTTCGCTCAGCCAGCCTCTTCCCCCGCCCTGCCCAGGTATGGTTTCAGGAATTTCTCAGGAGTTGGGCCCAAGCAGACAGGATATTCTGCACAGGCCTGGCTGGGGAGCGGTCCCTGAAACAACTGAAGCTGGCTGCTCTACTTGAAAGCGGCAGCCAAACCTGAAAACAAAGCGTGTCTGTTAACGTGCACACACTAGGCTTAGACAATGCTGGCTCCGCCACCGAGTAAACCCAGAGCCCTTCAAAGCTGCAGGCTTTGGGCAAAAGCACGACTCAGAAAATAAAACCACGAATCCAATTCATGCACGAAAACGCAAACCAGCAGGCAGCTGTCAGACTGACCTGCCTCAGAAACTTTTTATCAAAGCAGCTTTCTTTGGGATATTCAAGGCCACTTCCAGCAATTATCAGTTATTCGAAGGAAACCCCAAAATGGCAATTATAGCATGATTTTTAAAAAATACATAATCTGGAGTGAATTGAACTTTTATTACTCCTCCCATGGATTGAATCTCATCTGCTACAAACTATTCTTCTATTAATAACAGACTGTATATTTGAGAGGTAGGAAAAACAATTTATCAGCAGCATAATCCAATGTTCACTCACACAGGGAACACAGTTTGCAGCCTTGAATGACCACAGGGTGGTATTTGTGAGGCCTTGTGTGCAAAACAGTGGGCAGGAACGTGGATTTCTTCTGAATCCCAGAAGCTGTCAGGATATTGAACCTCACACCTCACCTCTCAGGCGCACAGAGTCTTAGACACACCTCTCCATTCATACTGCAGCTGGGATCACTTGAAAATGTACAAGCAGTGCAGGAAAAATTTTAGTTATTACCTGAGGCCCCTGCCTAGGATGGGGCAGCACTCATAGTCCCCTGGGCTGCCCCTCAGGTAGACCTTTGACCAACCTTTACCAAAAGCTTAGAGGGGGGATCATCCCTACTTCACAGAGGTTCAAATTGCAGCAGAGGACTAAGTCCACAGCTGGGCACTCCCAAATTCAGGGTTATGTTTATCCCATTTAGAAAAGAATTATTTCTAGGGTTTGATAACTTGCATGTACAGACACCTTAGCTTTTCACTCTGCCTCACTGACACCTACACAAGGGATGCTCAAGGGCAGCTCTGCACGTGCAGTGTGAGTGCTTACACTCCACTACTCGGGTGGGGCAGGTGAGCCGAGCGTGCCTGCACCTGTGTCCTGAGCGCTGGGCAGCCTGCGCCTGTATCAGAGCTGTAAGAATACTGTAGGGTGGAGGCACCTGGAGTGAGGCCTTCCATGCAGAGAAGCGAGTTAATAAATATTAAGGTTTATGATTTATTGGCAGGAAGGAAATGTTGCTTGAAAGCCAAATACCCCACTAGCTCTGAAAGTTTCCCTGGGAAAATTATTAATTTGTAGCCACTGGTGCTTGTCTGGGAAACAAAGTTCTAGTTACATGCACCACACTGTGCCTGTCTTCTACCCCTTTGTCTATTAAGAAGGCGAGAATGGCTGAAACAAGGATAACTTTTAGGTGAGAATGGCTGAAACAAGGATAACTTTTAGGTGAGAATGGCTGAAACAAGGATAACTTTTAGGCGAGAATGGCTGAAACAAGGATAACTTTCAGCCGGGCGTTGTGGCTGGCGCCTGTAGTCCCAGCTGCTTGGGAGGCCGAGGCAGGAGAATCGCGGAAGCCCAAGAGCTGGAGGTGGCTGTGAGAGCTGTGATGTCACGGCACTCTACCGAGGGCAATAAAGTGAAACTCTGTCTCTACAAAAAAAAAAAAAAAAAAAAAGAAGAATAACTTTTATTGGACTTGTCAGTATTGTAACGTATCTATGAAGAAAAGGCCACAGTGGGAGAAAATCTGGGTGTTTCTTGCCCATGGCTGGCTCATAAAAACCACCTTGTTTGCTTGCCAGGGGATCATGGACTGTTTGCATAACATTAACTATTTACCATGAGCTGTGCAATTATTTTTATCCACCTGAGTGGCTGGTATTAGGAAGGTGGGGTCCTGGTCCCAATGGGACGGATGGAGGTTGTTGGCTCCTGGTGTCCTTCCTTGGAAAGCTCAGAACATTGTAACAATTCTGGGGCTGGCGTATCCAGTGATCTGGTGCCCCTTAGGTCCTGTCTGCTTGCTGGTGTTAGTCTCAAGGCTAAGTCACAGTGAGCCCTGAGAATGCCAAGAGGTCTGGGTTCACACTGCCAAAGGGGCTCCTGAGAGAGCTCCAGGGGTGCAGTATCCCGCCACTGTCAGCCCCGCAGGGCCCCCCAGACATCCCAGGATTTAGATTTCTCCAGGACTCGAGCTGCAAGACACACTCCCTGCTATTTCCACAATCCTGTGAAGAATCACAGGCTGTCCCTAGACTGGGGGCTCCCAAAGCTCCCCATAAGGATGACTTATAATTAGATGTTAAATCAATAATTGGGGAACTGGTTTCCCTTGCACACATGAACAAGCCCAGGTGGCACTCTGGGTGGCGTGTAGCTGCACCCAATGGTTGTGTCACCTTCGTCTTAACTTTCTAACCGATTTTGGGAGTCTGCATTGCCCTATGACCAGACATCCAAAGCGAGTGTCCATGAGCCCGCGAGGAAGAGGGGTGGCTACGGTGGGAGTGGATGTGGAAAGGCCAGAAGCCACAGTTGGGGGCATCAGACACATGGTCCTGGGGGGTGTCAGCTTCAGCTGTGGGACTGGCAGGACGGTGACACAGGACGGAGTGAGGATAACAGACACGTGCAGGGTGGCGCTCCAGGAGTGCGCAGTGATCAGTTATGGAAAGGTTATTACTGATTTGGTTAGAAGATCAGAGTGAGTGTAACATTACTCTTATCCCAGGAATTAAAAAAGAGCACAATCATTTCTGTAACTTATTATAACAATACAGGCTATTGTTATTACTACCATAGCATTACACTGTATTATTATTACAGTGTATATTGTTACAATATGTAATATTATTATTTAATATGTACTGTTCATCAGGGACCCGAGTTACATACAGATCTGACCTAAAGAGTTCTCAGGAATATATTATGTCCACAATCCGGGGACTGCCTATGTAACAAAGTTCACTGAGTATCTTTTGTATCAAAAAATGTAAAATTCGTATAATGTTATTTGGGGGAAAAAACAATAAAATAGCAAATAGAGATAAAAATATATAATGAGGGCTCAGGTCATAAATTCCTCAATAACAATGTATGAGTGAAGTAGAAGCCTCACATGGTTACTTGTCAAGTTAGAATAAGCAGACCTCTCATGGTTTGCGGTTTTAGGACGGAAATAATCCTTGCTGAAGAAACGAACACACTCTGCCGTCTCACTGGCCTGGAGCGCGCTAGGTCCTTGGATGGGCTTTGCCCCAACCTGCTGCACGTCCCCGAGTGACAGGGTGTCCTTCCTGCGGCGCTTGCTGCCTTGACACCGGTTTGTGGGGTGACTATGGTGCCGGACATTATTTGAGCTGGTACAGACCCCTCCCCGCCCCCCTGGGCTTCTGACTTTGTGACGGGCAGCTTTGCCTAGGGCCATGTGGGAGCTGCTAGAAGGATGATTACCAAGGGGTTGTGGGAAGATTTCAAAATTATTTTCCTCCTTAAGCTGAATTTTTGTGAAGAGCCCACAGGCAATTGCTCCGTAAAATAAAGTTGGTTCATTACCAGCGCAGGGGTTCGGAAGTTGGTGACGATGATAATCAGAATTTCCACCCAGCAGCTCCGTCTGTAAAGCTCCACCCCAGACACCTGTCACTTTGAGAACCTAAGGAGAACCACTCGCCATCCCCCCTCTTGTGGGGCTCTCTCAGGCAGCAGGGACACAGGCTACCACCTCTGAGCAGGAGAGCTGCCTTGGTGGCGGTGATGGGCATGGCCACGCCCCCTGTGGGCTGATTGCACATGGTGGCGGTGATGGTCATGGCCCTGCCCCCTGTGGGCTGGACCTGTGAGCTGATTGCATGTGGTGGTGGTGATGGGCATGGCCCCGTTTCCTGTGGGCCTGACCTGTGAGCTGATTGCACATGGTGGAGGTGATGGGCATGAACCCGCCCCTTGTGGGCTGGACCCGTGAGCAGATTTTCGGGGCTGATTTTTCCCCCCCGGGCTGTCCCTACCTCCCTAGGAAGATAAGACGTGCCCGGTGCAGCTCTGGTATGTTCTGAGGCTTAGTGGAGCTCACAGACCAGACGTGTGGGTCGCACGGGAAGGATCACGGGGCTCACAGTCCTGGGGGTGAGAGGACACCCATGGGGAATAACAGACGCGGCCAATTTCAAAGCCTCCACAAGCATCAGTCCAGTGACGGCCACCAGGTGAGGAGACCAACAGGAGAACGGACAGTGCAGAGGGACGGGAGGCCTCTCCCTGCCACAGCCAGACCCGGCTCAGGGCTCCTCTCTCTGTGTCGCGTGGGCGGCAAACACAGCCGTCTTATTAAAGGAAAACACATAGGTGTGAGCACAGACAACGTCAGGCTTTACGGATGGACCGGGAGGGCAGCCCGTGCCCCGGCTTCCCTGCGCAGTGAGAGTGACCGGAGGGACCAGGGTGCTTCGGACGCTTTCTGTTCAGGAGGCCTCCTGGCCCGTCCAGGGCTGTCCACCAAGAGCAAGGCACAGGGGCAGCCCCTCCTGTGGGGACAGGGTGGGCTCAGGAATTCCCGACCCGAAGTCATCCCCAAGAGCAGGCTACCGGGCCTGCCCAGAGGAGAAGGTTTTTGCTGACAAAGATGTCTGCACCTTATTTTAGGTTTCCCTGGATACCTGGCTACTCCAAATCCCCATAAAGGGCTGTAATTGCTGCCAATAAAAATACTTCTGAACATGGGTCCCCAGAATCATTAGGTATTTTGAGAAGAATTAAAAAAAAAAAGCTTTATCTTTTCTGACTTTAATTTATGCCTTACTTTTATTACCTTAAACAGTTGTTACAGCTTTGTTTCTAGTAGTCTAGAGTACCAGTAACTCTATTTTAAAATCATTAGGCCAAAGTGAATATTCTCCTGAAGACGTTCCTGATTAATTTATTACGTGAACAATGTCCATTGCAATCGTTTGATTATCCAGCCCCTCATTTGTAATATAGGTGTGCTTGGGTGTCTGAGCACAGCCTGTCAGGGCAGAAAGCTCAGCAGGTGCTCTGCCCTGGAGAGCAAAGAATTTCTCCAGACCAAGATTAAGATATACAAGCAAAGACTTTATTTTTTCTTAGAAAGAGGGAGGGAATGAGAGAGGGGAAGAGAGATGGCATCCTGTTCAGAAGAAAGAGAGAAATCCCGCAGTGCAGGTCATGTTACATGAGGACAAAAAAGGATTATTACAGCTAAATTCACAAGGCATTGTCACATGAACGTTTTATCGGCTGGTTTCAACCTCCAGCAAGGCTGAAAACCGACGTTTTTCCAGGTGGTTCCAGTCCTGGGGTCTAATGTTCATACCCCATTGTTCATTCTTCTGGGATCACTTGAGGCTTAAGAGAAGGGACACTCTGTAAAAGGCAGATTTTAGGTAGCTCACTGCTGCAATCTTTGCAGTCTGGGAGGCTGAGGTGGGTGGATTCCTGAGCTCAGGAGTCCGAGACTAGCCTGAGCAAGACCGAGACTCCATCTCTACTAAAAATAGAAAAATTAGCCAGGTGCTGTGGTGGATATCTGTAGTCCCAGCTACTTGGGAGGCTGAGGCAGGAGGATCGCTTGAGTCTAAGAGTTTGAAGTTGCTCTGAGCTATGACACCATGGCACTCTAGCCAGGGCAACTGAGTGAGACTGTCTCAAAACAAAAAAAGCAAACAAAAAAGGCTGATTTAGTCATAGGTCTAGTGATTGTGAAGAACATTTAAATTTCTTTTTAGTCTGCTGGGCTCCTCAGTGGCTTGTGAAAGCAGAGACCCACAGGCACCCAGCCGCACCAGTGTTTATAGGCTGGACCTTTGGCAAATTGCAGGAGTAGGTATTTTCCTGCGGTTCTTGTGATTTCTGCAAGGCCTGCAGCAGAGTGTCAGCGGCAGCGCGTCCCCTGGAGAGGGGCTCTGGCTGTCCTTCCTCTCCTGTTTTCTTCTTCTGTCTTCTCTGTTTACCTGCACTTTGTACATTTTCTACAACGATTATATATTGTCATGTAAGGATAAATAATTAACGTGAAAAGAATGTTTACTCTGAATTGAAAGAAAGGGGAAAAAGAATCAAAATATACAAGACTTTGAATAAGCGTGGGGTTTTTATGTGCCTTCTTTCAGCGCTTCATTGATCATCCTAACTGCCCATAGTTACAGCTACTGCAGTTTTCAAGCTATTACAAAACTTAAAAAACCCTTTTGGGGGCGAGAGAGGATTGTAAGAGGGACTTTACCTAACAAAAGCAATCAGCATAACCTGCTTTCTTGGACCCTCAGTGAATCCCCAACAATTAAAAAACAAACAAACAAACAAACAACTTAAAAACCAGGATGCACTTTGGTGGCATCACAAATTGTGATCTAAGTTCTCTGAGTCAGCAGTCTTTTGTTGACAAGATTGAGAGAACAAGTTCAGAGTGACAGTGAGTGTCCCAGGGCATTGCCTTCTGACAACCCTTTTATCTGAAGGGAATCCTCAAATGTCCCCTAAGGTTTTACCCTTTGTCACCCAAGGTAGCACTTCCCAGATGTTAGAGGCTTCCTGTAAATGCAGACTGGTGCTAAAGGTCTGGGCTGGCCTGCTAGTCCAATCAGCTCCCAGCTGCCGCTGGCAGGAGACCTCTCTCTGCTCTAGTCAGAGCCTGAACGTACGAAAAATACTTCTCCATTTGGTGAAAAGCCTAGAATTGTGAAAAAGAAACACCAAACACTCCTATCTACCATTCACACTCCCAAACCTTTGAGGTTGTATGAGGTTGTCTGAGAAGTAATTATTAAAATTTTGAGTATTAGGTTTGGAAGAACCAGGTTTGAAGCTAGCTTGTGGGGAAAGGTGGAATGGTTCTTAAACTCTTCATGTCTTGAGTTTTCAAGAGTTAGTCCTGTGCAGGTCACAGACAGGGTGGCAGGAGGGTGAAGTGAAGGCCGTCTGTGCAGCACCCACCCTGGTGCCCATCCGTGGAAGGCACCTGTGCCAGTTAGAGTCACCCAGTTTAACTGCAGCACAGGTGAGGCCATGGATCAAAATCTCTGCTCCAAAGTGACGAGCTAAGCAGAGAGGCATATTGCAGGCTCACATGCGGAAAGAACAGTGCGGCCACCACAGAATCCAGGGGATGGGGCTGACGTCACCGTCTTGAGCCTGCGCTGGGCAGCGGTGCTGGGCCAGGCTCTGTCTCTGTCTCTGTCTCTGTCTCTCTCCCTCTCTCTCTTCCTCTCTCTCTCCCTCTCTCTCTCCCTCTCTCTCGCTCTCTCTTCCTCTCTCTCTCCCTCTCTCTCTCCCTCTCTCTCTTCTTCTCCTTCTCCATCACTCAGTGCCTGTCACTTTGTCATTTTTCCACTTAGCTTCATTCTTTAGTTTCTTTACATCACTAGATGATCAGATTTGCCTGGTTTTAGGTTAATAGCCCCGGGAAAAGAGGATTTTAGGTTAATAACCCCAGGAAAAGAGTATTCTCTTTTTTTTATTTAGAACGTGTCTGTTTTGGGGACTGTTAGTTCTGCCTGGATCACAGATCCACCCAGTGGGGTCATCTGAGTGGGTGTGGGCTACACCCACTAGACCAGCCGTGCTCACTCGCCCAACACTTGCCTACTGGTGGGATGTGCAGGTGCCCAATGGCTCTGGAACCCAAGCACCTGCCTGCTAGCGTGGATAGCAGATGCCAGGTCCCAGGGCTGCACCTGTGCAGGAGCTGCAGCGAAGGGGGCAGACTGGGTTCTTACAGGAGAGATTTGGGGTCAATAGACAACATCCTCCCGCTCCAGCAGTTCTGCAATGTAGCTCAGGATGTGAGACGATAACAAACAGCAAGGGATAGGGACATTAGGTCACACTAGTCTTTCGTTTAGTCCCTGGATTAAATAAATAGAACATCTTGGAGTCCAAGCACATATTGGGTGTCCATTAATAATCTGGGTCCCCTTAACTGACCTGATTTCTTGGCTTTCACAGAAATAATACAGGGACTATACATTTTGTTTTTATTTGGTCGGTTCAGTTTTCATGAGTCATCAGGCAGTCCTGAGCCCTGCTCTGCCCTGTGACCAGTGGAAGCTGCACCTGATCTCTGTCTCTGCAGACCAAACAACCCCCAGTGCTTCATGTGTTTACTTAAAGGCTCTTTCTACACTTTCCAGTTTCTTTAAATTACTTTTGTTGGTGGGATGGTAAATATCACTAATCTAACCTTTCTCCAAAGACAATCAGAGACCCATTAGGAAATATATTGCAACCATTTGCATTTTTTGAGTCACCCACAGGTGCAAAGTTTCTAGAATATGTTTAAGTCAAAGACCAGTTTGCTCAAGCTGGAAATTATTCACTCCTCAGAAGGTTGGCTGTCATTTTTCTCACGTCTCACCTTGCATGCTCCTGTCCGCTGTGGTGACTTGTTCCTTTGCCTGTCTGCGTCTGGGCTGGCCTGTGAGTGATGGCAGCATCCTGCCTCCGGCTCTTCCTTAGGAAAACATTCCTCTCCTTGGCCCCAGGGCTCTGAGCTCCTCATCTCGTGCAGGAGCCACAGAGCACCGGGTGTGTGCTGCCTCCTGGAAGGGTATTTGGGGTCTGTGATGCTAGTGGAAGCTGAGAGAGTGGGAAAGAACTCACCCCGCACAGTTAGTTGGTGGACCTGGTGGAAGACTTGAAGGCCATAGACACTGGCATGTGCAGAGAATCTGCATTCCCTGAATATCCCTTTAATTCAGATTTAAATTGTGATTTAAGCTCTTTTTGGGTAAACACATGACCTTTCCTCATGGAGAGTTTTGAATTTATAGGGAAATCGTCACACAGGGGATAAACACTTGGCAATTAAGATGATGGCTCTCAGCACGGCCCAGGCCTGGGACAGCCAGAGACCTTCAGCTGCCCAAACACTTCCTTGGGCAGGAGCGGAGCAGTGCCTGCGGCCCCCTCCCAGTGTGCAAGGGAGAGAACTTTACCAGGGACGCAGCCCCACGTGTCTCACCAAGAAGATCAGCGTGAAAGAATCAGAGTCACTCAGATATGGAGGGGAAGAATAGTGTTGGCAAACGCAAAGGTATAAAATGATTTCTTTCACTTAAATTATTTCTAGCCTTAGCACGTGGGCTCTTCCGGTCTATAATGTCATTTTGTATAAGTGTGTGCAGCAAATTACAGGATGTGTTTAATTATCAGGGCTTCAAATTGAAAGTCGGTCTATTCTAAAAAGTAAAGAAACATTATCTTCCTCAGGATGTACTCAACAAAACTCTCACAGCTGCGCATGGGGAGCTCCAGCCCCAACCTGCACTACGGGGCGGCCATGTTTGGCCCTGAGGAGCCTGCCGAGGTGAGCCCCGGACAAGAGAGGCGGCCAGAAGTTGGGCAGCTTGCTGAGACCCAGCCAGCCTCAGGGCCAGGCCGGTGTCCCTGTGCTCTGAGACTGCCTCTGCCTGGTTGGGCTGCAGCCCAGAGGCCAGAATAGGAACAAGCACATAGGAGCTAATTGCATCTTTTAAAGTATTACAGACCTGCTTAATTATAGCATATCTGGCCCAAAGAGTCCTTCAGTTCCCAACATATGGTTTTTATATGTTCATACTTTGCAAATGTCTGCACATAGCATGGAGTTACTTTTCTATTCCACGGTGGTATTTTTTTTAACATACTGTACTGGTGACTTTATTCCCAGACGTACAATCAGCTGTGGCTATTAGGGAGCGACCCTCCTCACAGGCCCGCATGGGGCAGCAAAGCACAGCCCTAGCCAAGAGGTACCATACGCTCCCTGCTCTGGTGCACACTTGCTGTGTCCCTTCTGACGGGTGCAGGCTCTGGTTCCCTGTGAGAAGATGAGGGCTCAGCTCAGGTCCTGAAGTCTCTGTCCCATGTGACCAGGCTAGAACTCTATCTGATAATGACCTGACACTTAAAGCCTCTTTAATTAGGCCAGTGACTCGCACCTCCCTGCACCTGTACCTTGCCACGCTTACAGGGAAGTTGGGTCTCCCACCCTTGGAGCTGGCATGACTATGTCCCTGGGGGGGAGGGGGGCAGTGTAGTAATCAGATGGTGGAGAGCAGTGAGGCTGGGGTGGTGAGTTCTGAGACCTTCCTGAAAAACTACCAGCCCGCAAACACAGAGCTCATTCAAGCGAGGAAGAGCTAATAAGTATGACTTGAAAGGTAAGTCTGTGTTCAAATACAGGATTCTATGGTGGTGAGCCTTTCCTTTGGCTCAAAGACTTAAATGAAAATCAGAATTTCCTTTTTAAAATTCTTTTTTTCTACATTCTTCCAGGAGATTCACTCTCAAAAATGCATTCCATTAAGCTGCGCGCGGGCTGTGCTGTGAGCAGGTCTCAGGGTAGTGTCAGCTTCTGCTCCTTGACCTTCAGAAGTATGCAAAGGCCAAGTCCTACTGAACAAATCGCAGATGAAAAAGACTAATTGGTCCCCAGACGGAGGCATATGGCTGCTTTCAGATCTTGGCTTTTAAAATGTTTGTTCAGAACAAACCTTTCAGTGCCCCATGAAAGCCCTTTCTCTGACTCCTCTTGACCTTCAGTGACCTCCACCGGGCTGAGCTTCCCCCCCTGGGGATGATTAAAACTGGAGCAGCTTTTGTTTACCATCCAGGAGCCTCTGGGAGATCGCAGCAGTTTTAAAAATTAACCTGGGCTCAGGCGGCCATGTGCCCTGCTGGGCTGTCTGAGTTTCTGGGTCACACCAGAGAAGGCTGCAGGCACCAGGCCCCCAAGGAGCGGAGTGGCCTTGTTGGAAGCCTCGCCTCCTCATCCTGATGCCCCGTCTGGAATCGCCAGACTGGGGCAGATCCACCCCGTCTCTGAAGCTTATTGACATCTGTAACACTTGGTGCCCGTGAACTCTGCGTTTCCAATTGCAAGTGTGTTCTTTTCTACAAAGAGCCTTTGTCAGATGAACAGGCACAAAGCTGTCTGGGCTGTGACAGGCCTGAGCTTCAGGCTCACGTGTGTTGTGTTTGGGGTTCAGCTCTGAGTCTAAGTGTTATGTACGTGTTGCTGAGACTTAAGGCACAAGTGAACACCTCCTGACAAACATGGCAGCTGCACGGTCACACTGTGGCCTGTGTGCTCAGCTGTCCCACTCTGAGGAGCTGACCAGGCTTGAAGTGGGGCCCCTGTGCGCAGAGCAGGCTCCCAGGTCCTGGCCTGCACTCCCTTCCTGGTGCTCCTGTTTGCACCTCCAGGCCCAGCCTGCTTCGAGTGGCCTCCGGAGTTTAATTCCCAACCGTGAAGGGTTTGGCAGACAAGGCTGTAGGTCTGACTCCAGTGAAGGACAGTCTCCCCAGGAAGAGCTCTGGGACAAGGGCAGAGGCAAAAGGAAAGACTCAGCTCTGGCTCCAGGGAGCAGAGTCCCTGCAGGGCCCGCAGGTGGGCGTGGCCACGAGCTTCGGTGTTTTGGGGGAGTAGGCCCAGTGTTGAGTCTGCTGAGGCATTCTGCTATTCTACAGGTATTTGCAACTGAAAACCAAAGTAAGCTGCTGCCGTGTTAAGAAGAGGGCCTAATCCAGACTCGTTTCCCTGCCTCCCGTTGCCACTGTTAGAAATAGAATGTGTGGGATCTGAGCACTGCACAGACTCGGGCGGGGAGGGAGGCCTGCCGAGTCACACTTTGAGAACAGTGGTGTAATCTAAATACACTTTTAATTTTAAAGTGAATGTTCCCTGATATGCTTATCACTCCAGCAGTTATTTTGATGTCCCTTTGTTCTTGTCTAATATTTCTCTTTAGATCTGATCACAGTTATGTGCCATTTCCTATTCTACCTCATTTTTATTATACAAGTGCTTTTATTTGTGATTAAGATCCTTAGATTTACAACTGTAAACTTATGAGATAGTCTATTAAGTATACAAACAATACTTGCCTATTTGTCTAATATTGATTGTTGAATATTATTACAGAGAAACAGACTAACTTCCTTAATAAAAGGTATTGGGGCTCCTTAAACTTCAAAAGTGAAAAACCAAAACAACTATAGATAAACTATAGTATATCCCCCAACAGTTTTTTTTACACAGTAACTAAGTTCACACAGGTTGATGCTTCTGTGTCTTCCTAGCGGAAGTGGCCTTGTTGGAAGGGAAGAGGAGCCCTGGTGGTCCCCGGAAGAGGACCCGCGTGGCGGGAAGAGGAGCTCTCCCCAGCAGGAGGCCTGTCCAGAGCACTTTCTCTCTCTCACTCCCAACATTTCAGACCTGTTCCTGTGGTGAATTACTTGGAGCTGAGAGGGGGCAGACCTTTCCCCCTCATTAGAATGATGGTAAAAGAGGGAGAGAGAGACTTACCCTGACAGCATTTGGGGTATGCGTGATGTGATTGATCACAGAAATGGGTAATGTTTCCCCAAATGCACCAGAGCAACCTGGTGACTCTCCACGTAAGAGTTGGAAGCCTCAGTGACATCACTGTCCTGTGTGCTGGATCCTTCTGGTCTAGTCTCAGTGGTGGTGGAGCCTGAGAGTCAGACGGTCTTGCGCAGGCCCCCCAAGTGTCTGTCTCCCGTCCCCCTGCCAGCTCCTCACCCCCATTCACAAAACGTGTAGGTTCGTAGGAACTTGCCTTTGGAATCCACACAGAACTCTCCACATTGAGTGAATTTAAAAAAAAATCCACTCAATAAAGCAGTTCTACGTCTCCTCTTAATCATCTAGGAATGACTTCACCTGCTTCTCCCCTGCGGGCTCGTTGCTAAGCAAGTTACCAAAATGCTGTGAAATGGGGGTCTCTGGGAAGACACCTGTTACAGATAGCCAGTTCAAGCCAGGTGAGGCCCCATCTGAGCCACCTGCCCACCCTGTGCCAACACGCCTGCCCCTGCTCTGAGTAACCAGGACCACCAGGCAGGGCACCCAGGGAAGCTACGCTTTTCCAAATTTGCCTCTACTAAAAGCCCCACAGTTTCCTGTACCCACCATGCAGCAGCGTTCAGGCCTCACCGCCTTCCTCAGCCCCTTTTACTGGAAGATGGAGAATTCCCAGCGGAGACTCTGGGAAGTCCTCCTGTCCCCGATGGCTTCAGAAGTCTCAGGATGGAAACCTCACCTGGAGTCCTCCTGAGACTTCACCCTTCCATGACTGCGTCCTCCCATAGCTCAGCCCTCACCTGACTTAGCCTACTGGAGTCTTGGCCCTGGAGAGACTCAGCCCTCCCAAGGCACAGTCCCAGGGGTCTGGGCAGCTGTGTTACAGGAGGGGTGTGTGCTGATATAGACCTCAGCCTGATGAGGGAAGATGACTGGCCTGAGAAAATGCCATTTACAGGAAAAACTCAGCCCTATGGGAATCCAAGGGCTCTGGCTCTGTCCAGAAACCACTGCCCCTCCACAGCCCTCCATGCCCCTCTGTGCCCCTCCACACCCCTGTGTCAGCTGTGGCCCCTCAGCACCTCCCTGCAACCAGAAGGAGAATGAAGGAGGGTGATGAGCAAGAATCTTTCCTAAAGGACCCAAATAGGAAGACAAAAGCAGGACAGCACAAACGGTCCCAGCCCCACTGGTGTCGCTGGCCCCCCAGAGGTCCCTGGGGCCGTCGTCACCGTGGCAGATGCTTGTCCTTCCATCATTTAAGGTGTCCAGGGTGGGTCCTGGAGCCCCTCATCTGGGTCCCACTTCCCAGCCCCTCACAGCTCTGCTCACTGTAGCTACTGGGTTGGAGAAGGGGGACGTCCTCCCATCACTGACCAGCGTCTCCTGAGGACGGCTCCCGAGGGTGCCTGGCCACCCTCCCCTGAGCTGGCTTCCCAGTCACACAGGGTGGCCACCAGGGTCTTGGTATCTGCAGGAAAAGTGTCCAGAGCCCCACAGGCTGCAGCACCCCTGGGCAGGCGGTTAGCAGGGAGAATGCTGGGCTGAGGACTGTTCTCCCCTTGGCCTGGCTTAATGTTTAACACATGTGGCAGGCTAAGCTCAGCCCAGTGAGACTGAGTGCTTAACCCCAAATGCAGTGGGGTGAACAATACTGAATCCCAAGGCTTGGGAACAATCTTCCCTGACTCTTTGCCTGTCTTCCCAAGCAAGGCACAGAGTCCCAAGTTCCCCAGGCCTCTCCTGGGCCTCTGGCCTGCGAGGAGAGAGGCACAGAGCCCCAAGTTGCCTTCAGAACAACTGTCATGACTGAATAGTGTCCACCCCCAGAAACATGCTGGTGTCCTAATCCCCGCCCTCAGAATGTGGCCTTATAGGAAGACCAGGTCTCTACCGGGACATTCTGTTAAAGTGAGACACTGGGCTGGGCCCTGTAGGACTGGTGTACATATAGAAAGGGCAGCTTCGGATGCAGAGACAGATGGGCTCAGAGGGAGGACGGTGTGAACAGACACAGCAAGAAGACCTGAAAGGCAGAGAAGGGCCTGGCGCAGTCCTACCTGCACCTTCCCAGGGAACACATGCTTGAGGACCCCAGAATCTGGGCTTGTTGTCTCCACTGCTCACACAGCCCTGTGAACTCACAGAGCACAGACGTGGGACACTTCCTGTACACAGCCCTGTGAACTCACAGAGCACAGACGTGGGACACTTCCTGTACACAGCCCTGTGAACTCACAGAGCACAGACGTGGGGCACCTCCTGTACATAGCCCTGTGAACTCAGAGCACAGACGTGGGGCACCTCCTGTACACAGCCCTGTGAACTCACAGAGCACAGACGTGGGGCACCTCCTGTACACAGCCCTGTGAACTCACAGAGCACAGACGTGGGGCACCTCCTGTACACAGCCCTGTGAACTCACAGAGCACAGACGTGGGGCACTTCCTGTACCTGCACCGGGCACTTGCACCTGCTATCACGTCCCTCTATGGGACCCACACTGCCCTCACTTCACGGGGCTGCCAGCAGGTCACAGGGCTGCCAGCAGGTCACGTAGCCCCCACATGACAGGATCAGCCATGTGGAGCATAGCTCTGGGGCTGGCATTGGAAAGTGATTCCATTTTTATCTGAACACACCATCCAGTTATAAAAGCACTTATAAAGTTATAAAATCTTACAGAAAACTTGGACAAAAGGCACTTTCCCACACTGATGAGTAAGACTATTACCATTTCTATGTGCAACATTTAATAGTGGAAATATCCTAAAACGATGATTTCTTACTCTCCTTTCTACTCTTCCATTTTACAAAGCTTTACAAAATCCTCTTCTGGTTGAGAAACCCACAATGGTTATTTCAGTGTCTGCGCTGTATTCTGAGCTGCAGACCTGGAGAGGCGAGACCTCCTGCCCTGGGCCAGGTGTTGGGCTCCTCCGCTGTCTCCCCTCTCCCCTGCGGCTGCTAGGAGCACTCACTGGCCAGGCAGAAGGACCTCCTGTGGACTCGGGCCACATTCTCAACAGCCTGAGCTCTGGGCAACCAGCACTGCCCCGGCAACCCTAAACTGACTGACACCTGGAGCCCAAGGTCTGTCCCACTGTTGGCTTCCACCTGGGACATGAGACAGATGGTGACCCCAGCTCTGAGGACAAGCGAGTGGGGTGTCCAGCACCCAAGTCCCTGCTCTCCTGCCCTCTTTCCCCCACTTTTCTACTCCGTTCAGAGGAAACCCCAAGCCCAAGGGGGGCTGATACATGCCTGTATCCTGAGCAGAGTGTGGGCAGCTACAGTCAGGACGCCCAGAAATGGCAGCTGCAGGTCCTGGCTTTGTGCCTGGTGGAGGGTCAGCAGTGGACTCTGAGTTGGGGGGCAGAGCAAGAGGACAGTGTGGGTAGGGGCCTGACATTGGGGCCCGAGGACGGCACTGGGACAGCCTCCTTGCCACCCTGCCTGCAAGCACAGTGTGAAGTTGTGGTCCAGGAGGTACGGACCTGGTGAGACTCAACTCCATGGAACAGTAGCCGTGTCCTCAGCTTCATGTTCCTAACCCCCTGTAGTGACACTTCCAGGGGACCTGGGACCTTCCTGCTAGAAATATTAGGCTCTCTAAACTGTCTCTTCCCTACACGGCACAGCTTGCCAGCAGAAAAGCCCTGCCAAGGGCCCAGGGTGCTGCTGCCTGCTAGGACAGGGCTTCTCTTCCCGCAAACACGACTGGATTCTGGCGGCTGACTGAGCCATATTCCCACGTGGCAAAGGAAACAGAGGGAGAGGAAGGTGAAACATGCCCAAATGTGAGGAGCTTAAAATGTCCCTAAACAGAAGGACAGTGTCAGGAGGGATGACTGAACCCTCCCAAGGCCAGGGCAGAGGCAGACCGGCTGCACCTTGCCCAGTGGCCGAGTCACGGTGTAGGGGGAGGAGGGCTTCTCAATTGGGTGCTCCCAAGTCAGGCGCTGGCCAGGGTGCAGCAGAGGGAAATAATAAAACAGACTAGGCGGCCACAGTGTTGAGACAGCCACATTGGCCACCTGGGCCCATTGTCTGGAATAGGCTGAGTAGTCTGAGCAGGGGCAGCCACACACAGACCCAAGCAGAGGTCAGCCCACAGAGAGGCCACTTGTCCCCAGGCAGAAGTCCCCAAGAGAGGGAAAGCCTGCTCCTGCTCATCATGAGCTCGGCCCCGGCCTGTGTTGGTGCAAGAGTTGAGTCTGAAGCTGCAGGGCAGTTCCACTCTTGCGCAGTAAGGCCCCCTGTATCCTCCTGAGCCGTGCCCCTGGCATCTTGTCCAGCTTCTCCCTCATCCTGGGCTGGACAACCTGTAGAGGCTCTGGGCCTGGATTCAGGTGTCGCCCTGCGGGTGTACAGTGGCTGAGTTTCTGCCTGTAGAGCCCAAGTTCACAGGGGTCTTGTTGCCCTCCAGCTACTCCAGGGTAGAGTCAGGAGTGTGGGCATTAGAGTCAGGACCTACCCATACCCCTGCCCCTGGCCGCACCCTGCAAGCAGGTCATAATCTGAGCAGAGCTGCCCCCTCAGTGTCATCGGCTTCTAAACCTGGGACAGCGAGCCTAGTCCCCCTGGCCCATCCCATCCCACAGTGACCCCTAACAGACCATTAGGCAGAGACAAGGAGACTGGGCAGAAATGGTCTCCAAGCCTGTGACGTCACCGGGTCGCTTGGTTCAGCAAAGGGCTTCTCTTGTGGTAAGGCCTTCTCATCTCCTTTGGGGCAGGCTGGAGAGGGTCGGCCCTGCCTCAAGTCTCCTGCCTGTGACTTCCTCACTGGCCTTGCACACGGCAGGATTGTGACACTCCTGAACATGTGTCCGTGTGTTAGCTTAGCACCTGCTGACTCTAGGAGCTGGCCTATGGGTAGAAAGACTTTCTGGATACAATGGGCCCTGTTTATCACAATTATATAAATTATTATAACACAGAGATGGCCTGTGCTGACTTAAACCAAAGGGAAACAGCAGAGGTTTTGAACTGTGCCCAGACCCCTTCCAATGGAGCATGTGGGAGCAGCACGTGAGCCAGGCAGAATTTCAGGATTTCCTGGAACCAGGAGGTGCTAGAGGTGGCTTAGGAGGGGAAGCTCCTGAGACCTGCTCCCATGGAGTCCTGGGAAAATAAGTGATCTTCCCAGGCCTGGATTCCCTTCTCTGTTAAACGAAAGCAAACAAGCCCGAAGAGAGTGTGGGGAGGGTGAGGAGCAGAGCAGCTGAAGAGCAGAGGTCCTTCTCCTGAGGCAGACACAGAGTTTCTGAGGCAAAAGAATTTTTTAGTTTAATTATATAGCAGAGATCTTAAGAAAATATGCATATATAGAAAGAGTGAAAAAAGAAAGGAAGGAAAGGAGAGAAAAGAAATCTTCGCAAGAGAGAGGATGGGGAGGAGGACAGCGAGGCTGATCCCAGCAGGGAACAGGCCCGTCTGTGGAGTGACCATTGGGATACCACACTCCGTGAAGGCAGCCTCCTGTCCTGGGCACAGTTGTTTCACATCAATTATAAGATGTTTTTGACTGTAAGACACATTCACATTTCAGAGATCTTAAAAAAATAAAATAAGTGTATCTGACAAGAGGACTCTGATTACAGAACCAGAGACCAGGAAATGACTGTTGCACGGAGGGGACTCTGTCCACCCAGAAGTCTGTGTCTTGTTAATTCACCATTCGTGGGCGAAATGAGGATAATATCAGGCAAAGGAGGATTCTGAGCCTCTGCAGAAGGAACTTCTGAAAGCTGCTGTCTAGGAGGAAGAGAAGGATCAGAGGCTGAGCACAGAGGGGCTGCCGGGCCGAGTCAGGACATGGCTCTGGTGAGACAGGGCGAGATGGGGCCAGCTGTGCCTGGCGACCAACATGGGGACCCGAGCACAGGAAGCCGGATGAGGAGTCTGTGGTATTTACAGGGTGTCAGAGGAGAAAAATGGTCAATTTAAAGTTTCTTAAGTATGTAAGTCAAAATAATGAGGAAAACCACTGAAATAAGAGAACAAAACACTGTTACAACTGGTGGAGGAAATACAAGGAAACAAAGAAATTACAGTCAAACCCAGGCAGGGGGAAACAGAGAAAAGATAATAATTAGCAAATGTAAAATGAGATACTGGAAACACGTTTCAGTAAATTCAGCCATTGCAAGTGTGCCTAATTGGCCACTGACACATGAGAGAGGCAGACACCATGGCACAATGTCCCAGGAATGTTGAACGAAGCGAGTGTGAGCAGAGCCAGCAGGAAAACACAAAGCCCAGAGGAAAGGGGGAGCAACTATAGGCAGGCTGGGCCGAACTTAAAGAAAGAGGCATTATTAGGGCCTGAGCAGCGGGGTGAGGGGAGAGAAGAGCCATCCAGGAGGAAGGTAAACATCCCTCAAGTGCAGACCCAACACGACAGGCTTCAACCCTACACGGCAGGAAGGATGGTAGTACCAGAAAATTGACAAATCACAGTCACACACAACAAGACCTTTTGTCAAACCTCCGCAGACGATGGAAGGCCTCGCTCGCCGTGAGCGGAGCTGACATCCTGCCAACAGCAGCCAGCAGGGAGCGTCTGCCCAGACCCACTCTGGGGAGGCCACGGGGAAATCTCAGCGAGCCCAGCTAAGCCACAGGAGTCGTCAGCACACAGTCTAGGTGCTCTGACCTCACAATGAATGAGAAATTATTAACAAAAAGACAGGCCCACACACGTCCTTCTATTTGGAAGTGTTTTAAAGACCTCTACATAATTCATGGCCAAAGAGGAAACAATAACGGAAACTAGAAATATTTACTAATTGACACCAGTGAAAATGCTGTGTACCAAAGCTGGAGGGTTAGCTAGCTTGGTACAAAGACTGAGAACGCGTTGGCTGAGTGGACCATTTGGACCCACAGCATAACCCCAAAGAAAACAAGAAGAAGGGAATAATAAAAGTAAAATCAGAAATAGAATATGAACGAAACAAAACAGGAAGTGTCAGAGAAAACCAGGTTCTTAGAAAAGCTTGAGTAATGCTAACACACCTCTGGCAAAATCAATTAAAAAATAAAGTTAAAAAAAAGATGAAAGAATTCCTTTTGTAAAATGAATGATATTGGTACACATCTATCGAGGTTGATCAGAATAACAGCTGGGAAAAGCAAATACTTCAGGTAAAAATAACAGAGCCACATGCCTGGTAATTATGTTTAATAATCTTAAGAGAAAACCTTAAGTCATTTTATGTTATTAAGTAGAACATTTAAATGTAATAGAGCATTTCCTAGTGAAGTATCAATTTTCAAGATGATTCAAAAAGAAAAAGAAAACAGGACAAGACTTAGAAGTGTTAAACATAGTGAGTAAACACCACACATCCTCGCAAGCCTGCCGAGGCCCCGGCAGTCACACAAACTTCCAGGGAGCAGACGATTCCTGTATTTTACATGCCATGTGTTGAAATCTAAGAAGAAAAGAGCAGTAACAGGGTGTTATGTGATTAGCTTTGTTATGAATACCTGATATGAATAATGTAAGCAAGAGATTTCACAGGCCAATCTCACTTATGAGCATAAGACACAATTCTAGGTAGAACAACAGCAATGTAGAAAAAGGCAGATCATAAATGGTTGAATGTCTGGTCTCTGACAGTACAGTGGGCAGAGTGCAGGTGAGGAGAGGGGCCGCTGGCATGGAGACCCCCTGAAAGTGGTTGGGTTATGTGGCTCTGGATCCGGGAGAGGGAATGAATGTTTCTCCAGAGGAGACCTCACCTGAGTGACACTCGGAGAGGCAGGGCCAGTGGCACAGGCTAGTGGAGAGAGACTGGGCTACCTGAGGGCAGCCACGGGAAGGAAAGGGCCGAATGTAATAGGCAGAGCTCATCCTCCCACACACCGCAAGTAGCAGCGGAGCACATCTTCGTAATAGCAGACTGAACAGGAACTTGATGAATGAGATTTTTAAAAACCCACAAGCCACAAATGAAAAGATCCAGAAATCAGATGACATTGACATAAAACCTTGTGTCCAATAAAAACACCCAAACAAACCTAGAAGACAAATCTCACCTGGGGAAGTGATATTTCTAACACCTGTAATTCATCACTGACCAAGAACTAGTGGGCAAATCATAGAAACTCCTCTGCAAAAATGAAAAAAAGTTAGAAAAGTAAGAAAAAACAATGTGTACAGGTAATGCACAGAAGAAACTCAGAAGATCAATAGAAATATGAGAAGATGGTCAATCTCATTTATAAATAGACAAATGCAAATTAAAACTATACCCAAACTCTGCTTATGTTAACCAGCCAAGCACATGCTCCAGGGTCTGACCATGCTGCATCTTGGCCAAACGTGAGAAGCAGGAAGTTTAACACTCAGCTGGTGGGGGTGGCGGCCTGGTGTCCACAGTGTCAGCAGAATAATGGTCCCTCGGGGATGCCACCCTTTGCCTCAGCTGCCTGGCAGAGGAAGTTAATGTGCAGAGAGATGATGGGCTTTCAGCCCACGTCACCCTCATTGTCAGGGGCCCAATGTAATCACGGAGCCTTTATGAACAGAAGGAAACAGAAGAGAGAAACACAACACCTGCACATGAGGAGGGCTCGGCTCACCTTGGGACATGGGGAAGGAGCTGAGGGCTGGGCAATGGCTTCTAGCAGCTGAAAAAGGGCCAAAGCAACCAGACTTTCCCCTAGAATCTCTGGAAGGAGCCACCCTGCTGACTCCTGACTTCCACCAGTGAGAGTGACTGTGGACATCTGATCCCCAGAACTATAAGATGATAAGTTTTTTTTTTTTCCTGCCTCCAAGTGTGTGTCCATTTGCTACCAGATAAACTCACAGGTCCACTTTGGAGAGACACGGCCCTTTGTGGAGAGCACAGACAGGAAGCTGTTTACTGGGGTGACTGAGGTGTCTGTGGGTGGAGGACTGGGCAGGGGAACTGTGGCCTGGCGGGGCGGGAGCCCTAGCCGTGGCCTGTAGGCAGGTGTGAGCGAGGCTGGCGTTCCCTGTGTGTGCGTGATCCCTCCTTCCAGGCCTGCATGTGTGTGCCCTGGGCTTCTCCCGTCACGGACCTTTGCTCTCCCCACCTTAACAGATGCTCGTTTTTCTCTCCTGCTTGTCTTCCTGGTTAGAGTTAATCATCTCTGAATAGGACGTTGTCAGAGGGATTGAAACTGCAGCTTCAGCTCAGCAGGACCAGGATAACAGCTCAGTCTCTGTTGAGTCCCCGCTGTTAGCAGGGCCTGGTGTTATTACTGCCACTGATCAGACACTACCTGTCGCTCCAGGACACAAAGCACATCACAGAAACCAAAATATGAAATTCTAAAACATGTCTCCAAGTGGGACGGGGGCATGAAGACGGAGGAAAGTAATTCTTAAGGACGATGAAGTTACAGCACCCTAAAATTAATTTGGTGCACATTCTGTCCTTGATTAGGAGAATATGGCTGGAAGAAAAATAAAAATAGAAACAAAATGGAAGTAAAAATTGAAAGTGGAAATAAACAGACTGACTAGAGAATCATCTCTGTAAAGGTACTCTTATTTCAACACGCATCCCCATTTCTGGCTGGGGATAAGTAAATGACGCTGAAAAAACCTTCTAGTTTTTTTGGTGTCCTCTGTCACTGTTGCGTGTGGCAGCTTCCGGAGGACTTCCAGAAGCACCAGCAGCCTTGGGGTCTGAGGCTTATCAGTCCCGCGATGGCACCTCCCGCCTGGGTGCTGGGGCAGGTTGCTCATCTGAGACCTGAGCCTCCACACAGACATCAGCATTTCTAAAACACACATCTCACCCTGGGCTCTCTGCAGACAATGGGTTTTTCTAAGACACAAATCTCATTATGTACCCCCGAGTCTGAGAGACTGCATATACAAAGGACAATGGCCAGGCTGTGTGTTAAGACAGAACTCTGACCCACATCTGTGCAGCCGGCCTGGGGAACTGTCCCACCTGGAATAAACACCCCAGGAGCTGCCTGCTGTGAGACAGGCTTGCAGGAAGCCACACCATGCCCCAGTGACATCCCTGACAGTCAGCCCCAAATGGCTGGGATGGCGGGGATGCAATCAGTAAGTGACAGCCTGATTTTGTCCCTGCTCCTAGCTCAGGTCTTCTTTTCTTTATAAATCCCCAGTCCCAGGTGCCCCGCTGTAGTGGTGCTGTGGGGACTGAGCCAGGCTTTCTGCCTCCCGGGGCCACCACTCAGGGGCGGATGGGGGGACAGCCTCCTGAATGTAGGGCGTGCTACGTGACGATGGCACGTTCTGTTTTCAAAGATGATACAGTATGAGCTGCTAACATACTGTGGGGCATTTTCTCTAACATTGTAATTAAATGTTTACCTAATTTTTATAATTTAGGAATCCTGATATATTTGCTGTCTACCTTAGCCTGACTTTGATTCTTAGGGTAAGCTTACTCTTTTTTTTTTTTTTTTTGGCTATAATATTTGTATTTGAAGCATGCTAGAAGTCACAAATGATTTCTAAAGATTCAGAAGTCGAATTCTATGTTGTCAGTTTTCTTAACACTTAAGAGGTGGAGACGCAGCTCGCTGGCCTTCAGAGGCACTGGAAGGTCCCCACCATTCTCTAATTCTTCCTGTGTCCCAGGCCACCTTCTGCCCTGGAGGGTCCCCCAGTGGTTCCCCTTCCCTGGGAGCAGCGGTGATTGTCCCTACGCAGGTGGGAGGGCATGGGGGAGTGGGGGTCCATGCAGACAGACCCCACGGCATGTTTAAATCCCACAGTCTGAGGTGCCCCCCCAACGCGTCTGTACCCTCTCGAGGTTTGCACAGAGAGCAGACCTGGCATCCCCTGTCCCTGTCAGGAGCCTGGTGGTAACTTCTCTCTGATCTCTAAGGCCAACTTCTTTGTTCTAAAATGCTAATCTCTGTAAACTGCATGCTGAAACCAGCCACTTGTTACAGAAATATTTAATATCTAATATAAAATCTACAATATTTTCAGAAAAGTGGCTTCCTCTTGAAATGTCCCCTAAGCTGCATTAGCTCTGGGGGCACTAGGATGTCCACTGCCCCCAGGCATGTGACTGGGACTTCAGTGCTGCCCCCAACAACCCTGTAGAAGCACTTTAATCACAGGATGAAGTTGCTTCCTGAACTGAAAATCCTTCAGGGCTCACCAGAGGAAGCCCTGCCACCTTTCTCCTTGAAAAGCTGAGAGAATTTTTCTTTGGAAAAATAAATACTCCTGAAAGCTAATTTTTCAAAAAGACTTTTCCACTTAATGTATCTGCACTGAGACCCAAGTTTAGACTCTACTCAGATAAAATGCATCTCCCACATCAGGGGCAGCATGTGGAGAAGGACGAGAAGGGACAGGGCTCGCTGAGCACCTGCCAAGGAAACAAGAGGCTAAAGGAAAATTTAAAAACTGTTCCTTTTATTTGAGAAGATAATGGCATAATTGGAGTGTTCATTCACACTGGGGCTTAAATTCAAATTCCACTCCCAGCTAATAGTTCTGCATCCATTCGTGAGGGAACCTTCTGGGGGGGTGGGGGGGAAGGCAGAGAGACTGGGAGATGGCCCAGCCAAGGGCAGCAGGGTGGACAAAGTGACCTCTGGGGTCCCGCACAGAGCCGGGAGGCCCCGTGAGACAGGCCTATCCTGGGGAGATGCAAGCGGTCAGTAAGTGGCCAGGGTGGCTTATAAAATCCCAAACCTCCAGTCCTCACTCAGGGCTGTGCTCCACAGGGCAGAGTCTCCAGACACTCCAACCGGCCTCCCCATGCTCATCTCACAGGCTGGAGGGCTGAGAGCCTGCCAGGCCACAGTGGTTTTGGTGCCTCACACGAGGGTTATGACCTTCAGCGAGGACGGCTGGAACCGGCGGATCCTCCTCTTTAGGGCCCTGGAGGCCTTGATGCGGCTCAGCTTAGGCACAGGAGGCAGGGGTGGCCTGGAGCCCGCTGGGGGTCCCACCGGGAGCCGGGCCCGTTGCCCGCGCCTGGACACTCCACGGTCCAGTGCCAAGCCACATCCACGACTCTGGACATTGCCGTCTGAGTCACTCCCGCTGGACTCCCGGTCCCCAAAACAATTGATGGTGTGGTCGCTGGCCTCGTCCCCGCTGGTCTCTGCAACAGTGGAGTGGAGCGGAGAGGCACAGTCCACCGAGTGCTCAGAGGGGTCCGACTCGCTCCTGGTGCAGGCGTCCTGGTGGGCCTGTGTTGGCCTGCCCCAGGCGTGGGGGCCACCTGCTCTCCAGGCTGAGGACCCGGGTATGCCTGGGCTGGGCTCTGGACAGGGGGCTGAGATCTCCATGGAGGACTGCCACTGGCGCGGCCTCCGCCTGGCTGCCCGGCTGACAGGCACAGCTCCCAAGGGGATTAGGGCCGGTGCCGTCCCACACCCCTGCCTTGGGGCCACTAGCAGGGGCAAGAGGAAGGGCGTGGGGTACAGGGAGGACTCGGAGCAGGAGCGCCCAGGCGCCTCCCTGGCCAGGGCTGATCTCCTAAGCCCATTCATCTCCTGGGTCCAGGGGAAAGGAGCCCACTCTGGGGGCAGCCAGAGGGCTGAGTGGACACCCAGATGTCTCTCTGGTGCTGGGGGCATCTGCTTCCCAAGCCTCAGCTCCCTGTCACTGGACCTTTTTTTGACCTTTGTAGCCTTTGCCTTGAGCTGCCCCGTATCCTGCTGGGTGGAGGGGGCCTTTCTGGCAGGGAAGGCCCCCGAGGCTTGGGGGCAGCTCTGGTCCACCCTCCGAGATGGTGACACAACTCTGCCCCGCCCACAGCTGTCAGCTGAGGGAGGCTGCCAGGGCTTAGAGCAGGGCAGGATGCTCAGAGAGGTTTCCTCCAGGACACAGTGATTCAAGGGTCTGGGTTCCTCCTCTGGAAGGCCGCTGGCGTGTCCTGGCCACTTACTGACCAGTTGCTGGGCACCCACTGGCGATGGAGGTCCCTGCTGCTGGGGGAAACTCCCACTGGCTCCCCTCCCTGGACCCAAGACTGGCTTCTGGAGCTGACCTTCATTGTCCATCCTCTGGTCACCCTGCTCCCGTGGGGATGGGGATGCCTTCCGTCTCAGTGGGCTCTGCTCATCCACACTGCTGCTTGGGGGTGTCGCGTGGCCCCGCAGACTCAGCAGCCTATTGATATAGGCCCTGGCAGGGGCAGCCTCAAGGACTAGTCCGGTCTGGATGGTGCGGAGATTTTCAGGGCCCTGAAGGGACTTCCTAAGGGGCGAGGGACCATCACCCTGCGGGCTCTCCTTGGCCAGAGCAAACAGGGGGCTCTGCAAGGCTACCGCGTGCAGGGGGCTGGGGTACGGGTATACCTCCCTGCCTCCCTGTGACACCAGATCCCTCTGATACTGGGGATCCAGTGCATGGGGTGATGCATCTGTCCCCTGGCTGAGGATTGAGGGGGTCTGGGGGTCAGCACTGGCACTCTGCAGCCCTGTGTCAGACGGCTGGGCTCTGTCAAGATCACCTAGGGACAGAAAACAAACACATTTGTGAGTGAAAGGGTGTGGGCCCCATTAGCGTCACTTTTCATGGCAGGGGAAAGGGACGTTCTCCTCAGCCTCAGCCTTCAGCCTCAGCCTCCAGGGGCTCCAGGGCACACAGGGGCACGAGGGACAGTCCAAGGGCATGAGGGACAGTCCAGGTGCACTGGGGAGTAAGCACACAGGGGACAGCCCTGTCCCAATCACCCTCCCAGTGAGAGCTCTAAAGAGCTGTCAGGCCCACACGGCATCTGTCTGGTGTCCCAACTTTACCAGAGACAGAGGATGCCGCAGAGGGGTCTGCAGCCCACAGAGGGTCCAGTTGGGGCCCTTCCCTGAGGCATCTGCAGACACTGGGGGAGGTCACCAAGGGAAGGCCAGCAGCTGTTACTGAGCCAGACCTCAGGGCAGGAGTAACAGGGGGCCCTAGGGGAAGCTTTTCCTTAAGGACAATCTAAGACAGCACGAGACCCTCCCTAGGCTGAGAGGGGAAGGCAGCGTGGCCCGAGTCACTCTGCCACAAGCACCCGCAACTGCTCTTAGTCCAGGGCAGGTCAAGAATCTTGAAGACTTTATTATTATTATTTTTTTAAATTTTCTGAAGTCCATTTTAAATAATTAGAGAAATCTGCTCTCATCAGCGGGCCAGCTACGTGGGTGGACACAGGCTGGGAGTCCTCCATCCTGAATGGCCCGGGAGGCAGGTCTCCGTGTGGGGCCTCCCTGCTCCATCCCTGGTGGGCTGTGTGCTGCCACTGTCTCCACAACCCCCTGGCTATTTCTTACCTGTAGACACTGGCCTGGGCCGGAACATGCCCTGTGGCAGGCCTGTGTCCCCTGCACTGCCCAGGAGCCTGCCGCCATCCTCGGTGGCCTGGGGTCTCCATGCCGGCACAGAAATCTCGTCAGCTGACCGGGGCCGCCAGTCCCCCATGCAGGGCCTGGCCTTAGAGGGCTGGGCCGCAGGTAGCAGACTGGCCAGGGAGGGAGAGACACAGTCACTGCAGACTGAGGCACAGGAGGTAGACAGGGAGCAGGAGCCACCGTCACTCAGCTCGTAGAAGCCTGGATGGGGCCGAGAGGGACAAGTCAGAGCACCCCTAGATGGGAACCCCTCCTATCCCAGTTCCAAGGGCCTGTCACAGCTACAGGGAGCTCTGAGATGGCCTCTGGGGATGGAGGGTGGGGGGAGCGTGCCTGGAGCCATCTGCACTGCCAGTGGGTCAGTCAGAGCCTGCTACATCTCACCCCAAGCACGCCCCATCCCTTTATAATCTCCATGTTCATCTGACCTGAACAGAACTGACTGTCTCACTCCAGAAGGAGGGGGCAGGCAGGTAGGGTTTTCCCATCAATAGGAATACATCCACCCCTCTCTCTCTCTCTCTGTGTATGTGTGTGTATGTATACACACTTCAAAATCAAAGTAATGGTGGGGTGTCTCTTTTTTTCTAGAACATTTTAAAATACATACGTTTTTCCTAGACCATTTTAAAATCAAAGCATTTCATTTTTAGTATTGTTCAATAATATAAGCTTTTTCTGGCTTAAGCACTTTCAGATCAGCCTGGGAAACAGCCTGGGGACTGACACTACCCCCTGCCCAGACCGGGAAGTGCTGAGACTTGGAGCCCAGGCCCCTAGGAGAGGCTGGCATGGGAAGGGCCACCTCTGCACATGTTCCTGCTGTGCTGGAGGCCAGACCAGCCTGGACGGCAGGGCCCTCACAGGTGGACTCAGGAGGCACCTACCTGAGCTGGGCCTGCTGTCACTGTCCAGGACCTCGCCTGGGGGTGCACCCACGTCCAGCTGCAGCTGGCTTATCTGCTGGTCCAGCTGGTCCAAGTGAGTCTTCAGGCCGGCATCCTGCTGTCTTAACCGGGACTGAGAAGAAAGAATGAGAAAGAAAACCGATGCAAGTACAGAAAGCACGGTTTGCATTATGAATAGAACTGAAACTCCCCAAATCCATGTGGAAGGCATCCACATAAAATGCATCCTCAAATCCAACAGCTTCCCCTCAGTCACGCCAAGGCCATTTCCTTGCTCTCTGAGCACAGAAAGAAGGCCTCCTGCCCTTCCTACCCCACACAGGTTTTTTTCTGTCCAAGTGCAGATTATTTTATTCATCAGAAAATTTCAATTAGACATTTCTTTATAAGGATACAGAATAATATAGCTGTGAGAATAAGGTCAGGGTCAAAACCAGCACAGAAAACTTCCTTTTGGCACCAGGTAATGTTTCCACTTTTTATTTCATTCTTTTTTTTAGTTCTCAGTAACTATTTTCTTTCCCATGCTTGTGCAGAATGCATCTTGGGTGGGTGCTACTGTCAGGGCTGCCTTCTCAGGCAGGCACTTAGTCCGTGGCACCCGGGCTACTAACCCTGTGACTTTTCAAGGGGGTAAGGAAATCCCTGGGAAGGAAAGAGACACCACCACCATTACATCCCTTCTCCCTTCCAGATTTTGGAGTGTTACAGGTTTGGGCGGAGCTATCAAGGAAGAAGGTTCTCAACCAGGGGTGAGGCCCCACAGGAGATGAAAAATGCCTGCTCTGCTTAGAATAAATGCAGCCTGGAAATTGGCTGTGAGGACCTTTTTGACTTAGGAGCTCACACCCAGCTCTGCCCTGAGAGGCCTCAACTCCCTGCACTGTGTGTGTGTGTGTGTGTAAGGTGAGCACACTATCAACAAGCATACATCGATAATTTATGTAAAATTAGCCCTGAATGTTTAATAAATGCTGATGTTTTTCATTCAATTATAGATTTTCACTCTGTTTTCAAGGTCCTCTGTATAATGGTTTTGATTCACAGGTAAGTTTAAAGCAAATGATTAATGAATGCAATTTTGTGGTTCATCCTGTTAAGAAAATGATTAATTATATTTTAATTTTATGTAAGAAATTAGGAATTCCACTGTGTCCCAAATAATGGGGCACAGGGACATTACTTCAGTAATTTTAACAATATGAGGAATCATTACAAGAGTGACGCAGGTAGTCACAATATCCTGTTCTTATAGAAAATTAGTTTTGCATAGATTTTTCAATCTGGATGATGACTGCCAGCACCAGGCCGGACACACAGCACCTGTGCGAGTGAAGGACTATCCCAGCCAACTCACCTTTTCCTCTAGGACCCAAGTCAGGATCTCAGAACAACCTGCAAGATTTGTACAGTAACAGAATTTGAAGCCATAGGATCACCTGCAAATGTGTACGTGGGAAACAAAACCAGTCCTGAATCTAATCAACATTTGATGCTCCCCAAACCACTCAGACTAAACATGTGGCTTCTTGCAAATAGACAGCACTGCCACGAAGGCCAACATACCACAGGAGGACAGGTCCAGCCCACCGGCACCGGCAGTGTGGGCTGAATTCACAGAGGGCCTAGCAGGCATTCTTACTGTTCTTTCTCTGCCACAAAACAACCCCACGGGACCAGCAGAAAGCTAAGTTGCCTTGCTAGGCCACACTGCAATGTTTAAAAACACCTGTTAGAGCTCTTTTCTTTCAAATCTTGACTTTCTCCTCCTGCAGCAGGAGAGTCCTTTGCACTCACCCAGTGGCCTTCTTTCCTGCACCTCTAGCCCCCTCCTCCAAAAAGCAGCTGCCTGGTTGTTTGTGCAGGGGTGATTGCTTTGTGATTAATGTTTGGCCAATCAGGCCTTCAGTGGCTGGTTTCTGATTAATGGTCTGGGGGCCGCAGGCACACAGGGCTCTCAAGGCTCACAGGTTTTTATTGCATCTGCAGGAGCTGAGTGCAGGCTCCACCACTGGGAGTTTACACCCTCCCTGTTAACCCTTTCCACTGTCCCTGACTCAGGCTGCTTCTGTGTCTGTCCTGCCTTGCTTTAAGTCAAGCCCCTAAGTGAGGACTGAGGACAGTCTGCTGAAAGCTAGCCACGTACCACTGCCCTGCTGAATCTGCACAGTCAGATGGTCGCCCTGCACAGCAAGCAAGGTGGGGGGCAGGTGGCCTCACTTCTCTACTTCCCTGCAAGCTGGGGAGTGGAACCTGTGTTACAACCTCTGAGTGTGGGTCAGAGCACCTGATGTAGAGGGGCTTGTACCCTTGGGACCCTAGCACACCTGCAGACCCAACTCCAGGCCCACCATCTCTCTGAGACTCTCAGGGCAAGCCTGGGAACCTGTATTTTAACCAACTTCCCAGGAACCACAGAAGTTTCCTATGTCCACAAAAAATTGGAGAACTTCTATTCTGTGGGTGTCATTAAAAACAACTATTTGGCTAATTGCTTTCTTTGAAATGCTAACCCTCTATACCACAGAGAACCTGATTTCCCTTTGTTCTTCTTTCCCCCCAACATTACAGCCACCAAGAAACCTTTATAGCACTTGTTCCCTGGACAAAAATTAAAAATGCCTTCAAGCTCCGGATGTAGAGATGGTATCTTTCCTTGAAAGCTAAGAATGCACGCAGGAAACACGTTATGCATGGATTCTCGGCTGTGGCTGTCGCCTCTGTTCTGCAGGGTAAGTGCTACGACCTAAGTTGGAAAGAGGCCACAGACTGAGGTGGACAGGCAGGATGACTGACCGGGGGTAGCAGAGCCTGGGGGTGTCTGTGGGTGCCTGGCCCTCACCTGGGACAGGACGGTGAGCCAGGACTCCCCCCGTGGGCTGTGAATTCAGCCTTCCCCCTAGCTTTCCCCCAACCCCCGTGTGCTCACAAGAGCCCTGTTGGTCCAAAGAAAACACCAGGCATTGGGCTTATAGCTGCAGGACCAGACCCTGAGCTTGCTCTGGCAGCACTCGGGAGGCTGGAACCTGCCAGGGAAAAGGAATTGTTTGCAAGCTGCCACTTTTAGAACAAGTCGTGACCAGTAAAGTCAGATCGGGAAATTCTTCAAGACAAGATCTCCCTGTGGAGTCCCTGGCCCTTTCTTCACCTCCCACTGACACAGCCGCACCCACTGATGGAGGATAGAGTTTTCAGGCTACTCTTAGGCCCCAAGCATGAGTGAGTGTGTGAAGTCTTTCTCCCTAAGTGTTGCTGGCAAGCTTCATCCTTATAGAAGTGGAAATGCTAGCCCCTTCTGCGAAAATGGCAAGTAAGCACAGTCAGCTCTGCCAGGCCACTGCCTGCTGGGGCCAGAGGGACAGAAGGCTTCCTAAGCTTAGAAATCTGGGATAGGGTGATCCCAAATACTGGAACCCGCTTCCCTTCTGCTCCAGCAACAAAAGGCACTCATTAATTTATTCAACAAAATCTTATTAAGCACCTTCTCCGGCATGCTCCTTTGTGAACTTCAACACGGCAAGTACAAAGACGAGCACATTTTGATAAGCTGCAGTGCCACAGTGCTGCTGTCTTCCCAATGGCAGTGAGGACATGTGTCTAATCCCTGGAAACGCTGACGCTCATTCACACCTGGGGACTCCCCTGGGACAAGGCTGCTGAGGTCAGGTGAACACTCTCCATGTCTCTGCACCTGGATGGGGGCGGGTGGCCAGGCTAACACCCAGGTGGTGGAGGGTCCCTGAGCTAGCTGGGCCTTGCCAGAGCGTGCAGTGATTGTGGAGCAAGGCATTTTGACTGTATTTCACATCATAGGATTATCGTCACTCCTAACTTTTTCCCTGTAAGAGAAGCATGCAAGTGCTAAGCTCTGGGCTGAGGTCACATAAATTCAGTTCTTCCTCCCTTTTGATCACATAATACAGTCGAACAACAAAGTTTCAAGACAAAGTCTGCCTGTTCCTTCTGGTCCCCACATTAAAAAAAATTAAACGAAAAACCTGTTTGATCTTCTCTTCCAAAAGGCTACTTGTAATTAGAGGCTGAGTGCTCACAAGTTTGATTTGTATATTTCTTAAGCCAAGTTAATCATCAACTATGCTCATCCCCCCATTGACAGAACAATTTGGGCTGCCTTCCCATGAGCACCTTCCACTCACTGGCTGGGCCGTATCTGTGGGTGGATCCTGGGCCCAGCTGAGGTGACACAGAAGCTGGGATGGCTTCCCCCAGCAGACCCAGAAAAGACCCCAGACTGCTGTGCTGCAGAGGAGTCAGCAGGGCCTGAAGGTCCCTCTTAGCCCCCCAGGTCCCCCTCTCAGAGGCAGCAGGTGATCCAGGGCAGGAGGGGCTTCTTCTCACTGTCTGCCACCTCTGTCTTCCACAAAAAGGGGACCTAGATGTCCTGATTGACTAAGGAAATGACAGGACCAAACTAGGCCAACAGTGAGTCCGCAGCTCACCTGGATGGCTTTTGAAAGACAGCTACTTTTAACAGGACAGATTTCTAATGTTAAAAAAAAAAAGTTCCCTTAGAGTAACAGAGGTGGTTCAATCAAATAGACATTTTTCTATAGTTTTTTAATGTTTTCTTTAAAAAAAAAAAACACTGCAAAAACGCTTTTTGAGTAGTTTCCAGTAACTTAAACAACACCAGACAACAGAGTTAACAGCCAGAGTCGCGAGAGTCAGAGTCGGAGCCTTCTGATGGTGTGAGGAGCTCCGCGCAGAGACCGCCACAGCGCAGGAGAAATCAAAGGGCTCCCCGCTTCCGTAGAGGACACGCCTCTTCTTACCCGGCGGCTGCACTTTAGGGTTTATGGGGCACGCACCAGACGCTTGCTATACACACACACACACACACACACACACACACACACAAATGGCTAGGTCCATTCCGCCAGAGCACAGCGCTGAGGGCTATTCCGGGCGCTCTACTCGCTGACATTTTGCGCCTAAAGGACGCTGCAGGGAGGACCTGGCACCGGAGCCATGAGCCTGATCCCCACTCGCTCCCTCCAGGGGAAATCGAGTCATGCTTCCCATCAGAACCACACCGTAACTCAGACAAACAGGGG
This sequence comes from Loris lydekkerianus, assembly GCA_963574355.1. NCBI lineage: Eukaryota > Metazoa > Chordata > Mammalia > Primates > Lorisidae > Loris > Loris lydekkerianus. The sequence goes on from CAUYPK010135810.1 coordinate 34,061, forward strand.
CGCACCCCCAGATCTGCCCGCGAGGCAGGCAGGGTGGGCGCTCGTCCCACGCACGACTGAGCGCGGGGTGCAATCCTGAGGCTACTTCGGGGTGCTCACCTGCCCAGCCCTTCCCCGCCGCCAAAAGCGTTCCAACGACGCCGCAACCCACCGCCCCCAACCGACCCGGCAGCCCAGCCTCGCGCTAACAAACCCCAGCCGCGCTCGCCGCGCGCCCCGCGCCCCCACGACCCGCGGCGCCCACTCCTCACCAGCTGCTCCTGCAGCGCGGCCAGCGCGGCCTCCAGCCGCAGCTCGTGGCCGCGGGGCCCGCGGGGGGCGGCGGGCCCGGGCGGGTGTTGCATGGCCAGGGCGCCCCGCACCCGCGCCTGCTGCGTGGCGCGCAGCCCCTGCAGCTCGTGCAGCCCCGCGAGCGCCGCGCGCAGCCTGGCGCCCACCCTTCGGCGATCCCAGCCTGCGGGCCCTGCCGGGCCGCCCGGAGCCCACATCCCCGGCCGGGGCCTCCGCGGGCTCGGGAGCCGCGCCGGCGGCCCAGCGCGCCGACCGGCCGGGAGCTACCGCGCGCCCTCCTGCGCCTCCTCTCCCCGCCCCGCGCCGCAGGTCGCCGAGCTGGGGTGGGACCTATCGCGGGCCGCGCGGGGCGGCGTTGACACACGCCCGGGGTCGCGGCGGCCGCCCCGGACCCGCCCAGGCGGCGCTGCGGGGCCCCGGAGGGCGCGGGCCGGCGGAGGGTCTGCGCGCTCCCCAGCGCGCCCTGGGGCTTTGGGCAGGGGCGCGGCCGGGAAGGAGGGGCGGCGAGAGGGGAGGGAGGCTGAGTGCGAGGCAACGGAAGAGGGCTTGAAAAAAAAAATGTGAAGATAACTTCTGGGGAAAGTATCACAGTGTGAGGACCGTGGTTCGACTGTAAACTCATTATGAATTTGAAAAACATTGATTATCCATGTTTCCTAATGTCCGTCCGTAGTTCGGAAACCTTAAATTGCGTTTGCAATTTAAGTAAGTTTCACTGCGATATAATTCACATACCATAAAATTCACTGCATTTGAAGTGCACAGTTCACTTGAGAGTTTTTAGTGTTAATATATGCACAACAACGCACTTTGAGAAGATGTTCACCGACCCCCAAAGCGGGATCGTGCCCTGGGCGGTGAGCAGGGAGTTCGCAGGTAGAGACCCTGGCTCACGTGCCCGCGCTGGGGCCTCTGTTCTGGCCGCGTAATCGTCCATGGGTATTTGTTTACCCATGGCCCGATGGTGAGCATTTGAGCTGGTTCCACTTTCTAGCTGTTCTGAATAATGGTCCCTGATTACCAGAAGTCAGGAAGTGTGGGCCCTCCAGCCTTGACTGAACCTGCGTCTTTCACCGTCCATTGAATTTTGGGATCAGCTTGTCAATCTCTGCAAAGAAGCTAGCTGGACTTATGATGGGACTCCCATTGAATTTATAGATCAATCGAAAATATTGCTACCTGAAGGCTGAATCTTTTGAACCAAAAGCATGTCATTCCTGGCCAGCTGCTCCTGCAGCCTGGCTACCGGCCTGTGGGCAGGTCTCCCTGGCTTCTGTCAATGGTGCTTGTAGTTTTAGTATATTCCTACAAATCTCCCACTTTTGTTAGATTTCTTCTAAGTATTTACTTGTTTTTGATAATTTCGTAAGTGAAATTGCTTTCTAATTTTATTTTTGGAATGTCCATTGCTAATGTGGAAATGAAAAAATTGATCATATATATATATATATATATGTATTATTGTTTGAGGGTGCAAAGAATTAGGACACACTGATTGCACTTGTTAAAGTGCCTCTTATAATATGTCCCCCCCCAGGTGTGCCGTGCACTGTGACCCCCTCCCTCCTGCCTTCCTCTCCCCACTCTCCCAGTCCCTACCCCACCCCCTGTATTAGCTCATCTACTGTCTTCATATTAGAATTGAGTACCGTGGGTGATTGCTCCTCCTTTCCTGTGATGCTTTACTAGAAAGAAAGTGTTCCATCTCCATTGGGTTAATATAAAGATGTAAAGTCTCCATCTTTTTTATTTGCTAAATAGTATTCCACGGCATACATATGTCACAGGTTGTTAATCTATTCCTGGGTTGGTGGGCATTTAGGCTGTTTCCACATTTTGGTGATTATAAATTGAGCTGTGATAAACAATTTCGTGCAAACATCTTTATGACAAAAGGATTTTCCTTCTTCTGCCTAGTAATGGGACTGCAGGATCAAATGGGAGGTGTAATTTGAGTTCTTTGAGGATTCTCCATACTTCCTTCCAAAAAGGTTGTATTAGTTTGCAGTCTCGCCAGCAAGAGAATAATCACCCCATGCACATGGAGTAGCCCTCATAACAGCTTTCTTTAATGTCTCTAAATACTATTTTATGATTTACTGTGTAGAGGTCTTGTGCATATGATTTGTCCCCACTGTCTTAATTTTCTAATGCTATTGTCAATATTATCTTTTTAAAGTTTATTGGAATTTTGTAGATGATATAAAGACACACCATTAAGATATCTAATAGCTTTGCTAAACTTTCTTCCTTACTTGAATACTTTAAACTTTACCTATAAATTCTTTAAAATTTTTTTCTGGGCACACATTCATATCATCTGTGACTAATGGTGGTTTGTTTTCTTTCTTTCTTTCTTTCCCTTGCATGCTTTATTTGTTTTATCTTGTTTTATTGCAGTGGCTAGGACGTTAAGTAGAATGTTGGAAGGTGATGACATCAAGCGTCCGTTGTCAGTTTCAAGGGCAGTAAGAAGCTTTTTAACATTTCATCAGTAAGATGACAGTGTGTGTGTCCTGTACACTCCTTTTATTAGATCAAGGAAATTGTTCTTTATTCTTAGGGGGTTGAATTTTATTAAATGTGTTGTCTAAGATATTGAGGTGATTATTATTATTTTTTCTCCCTTTTTTTTACCATTGATTTTGTGAATTTACATTGATTGATCTGCAAATATAAAGCCAACCTTGCATTTCTGGAATAAACCAACCTAGTTCTGACATATTTTCTGTTTACATATTGCTAGACTTAGTTTAATAATATTTGGTTTTAGAGTTTTGCATCCCTAGTCATAAGTGAGATTAAGTTAATCATTTCTTCTTTTTCAGGTTTTCAGAAGCAAAGGTATGCTGGGCTCATAGAATGAGTTGTAGTATTCCACCTTTTCCTATCCTAGGTAAGAATTTGTGAGAGATTTATGTCATTTTACTTTCTAATATTTGGCATAATTCAAAATGAAGCCACTTTTATGTAACATTTTTATGTAAAAATTTTAAATTATGAATATAAGTTCTTAAGTATTTATGTAATTATTCATACTTTCTATTTCTTCTTGTGTCAGTTTGTTCCATAGATTTTTTTTTCATTTTGTCCACATAGTCAAACCTGTCAATGTAAAGGTTGACACAACTGCTTTTGACTCTGTGGGAGTCCTTCTTCACAGATCATTGGTTATTCATACTCGTACACTGTTTTTTTTTTTAAGCCTTGGCAATGGTTTCATAATTTTATGTTTTTCAAAGAAATAACTATTGACTTGGACACCTCTCTCTGTTTCTGTTTGTTTTCCGATTCATTAATGCATACTCTTTCCTTATTATTCTTATTGTTTCCTCTGGGTATAAGTCCCTAAATTAGTTTTCTAACATCTCCACACAGGTTCGGGGTACTGACATTCCCTGCCTTTTTTGGTGTGCAGCTCAGACCTCACATGTCAGGAGATTGTAACTGGGCAAAGACTGGGCCCTGCATATTGTAGGCTGTGTTCAGTGTGGATGCCAAGGACAGAATGTGGGGTCACTCCGTCTGCTTGAACTTCACTCACATCCAGAGTTTTCTGCAGAGGACATAACCAGCTCCATATGGAATAGCTGTTGGGAAGAAAAGGCATCAACCGATCTCAGACTGAGTCTGAGACTCTGAGGTGCACACGGAAGTTCAGTGATTGTAAAGTCCCTTCTGCTGCCCGTGTTCTCTGTCTGTAGAGTCATAGGTCAAAAAAAGGTCTGAAAAAGTTATATCAGGTTTATTTGTCTGAGATCATCCTCTCCCCATTTCTCATTTAGAAAATCTTTTTATTCGAGCAGATTTAAGGGGCTGGGTGTGGTGGCTCACACTTGTAATCCAAACACTCTGGGAGGCCAAGACATGTGGATTGCTTGAGCTCAGGAGTTCAAGACCAGCCTGAGCAAGAGTGAGACCCCCATCTCTAAAAATAGAAAAAACTAGTAATGTGTAGTGGTGAGTACCTGAAGTCCCAGCTACTTGGGAGGGTGAGGCAGGAGGATTGGTTGAGCCCAAGAGTTTGAGGATGCTGTGCATTCTACCCTCTACCCAGGGTGACAGAGTGAGACTCTGCCTCAAAAAGAAAAAGTATATTTGGGGGGTACAAGGGGTTTTTTGTTCCATGGGTAAATTGCATAAGCGGAGAAGTCCAAGCATTTAACATACCCGTCATCTGAGCATGAATATGGTACCAAGCAGGTAATTTTCCATTCATTTGTCCCCAGTGTCCAGCATCCAGTAAGTCACTCTGAAAGACCAATTGTACCCACTGTCCAGTGCCCACTTGTGAGAACATGTGGAATTTGGTCTCTTGGGCCCGTGTTACTTCACTTAGAATAATGAATGGCCTCCAATTCCATCTAAGTGGTTGCAAAAGAAACAATTTCATTATTTAATGGCTAAGTAGTGTCCCATGGTGTGTGTATAAAAAGTGTATATGTAACATTTTCTTTAACAAGTCACTTGATGATGGACACTTAGGTTGGTTTCATCTCTTTTATTGACTTATGTTGTTAGTAGAATATGCTGAAGTTAACGTTCACTCTGTGCCCCTCTCACACACAGAACAAAGATGACATTCATTGTCACCAGTGCCTCTGAGAATGGGTTTGAGGCCAAGAAACGCTGTGAGGCTCCCAGCAAGGAGGACGCAGGGGCTTCATGCTGACTGCTCCCATACCCTGGGCAATTCCCAGGCTGCACCGGCTTTCCATCCCTCCCCTTCCTGGCTTAATTGGTCCTCCTGTTCCTTTACCGTGAGTTTGGAATCCTTGCCATGCTTTAGAGCTCGGCTGTCTGCCTGCTCACACTCACAGAAAGCATGTTTTGCTCAAGGGAGGTCCCTTTGTTGTCTTCAGGCCTTCAGCTGACAGGAAGGAGTCTGCTTTACTCAAAGCTCACCAATTTAAATGTCACTCTTATCCTAGAACTCCCTCATAGAAACATCCAAGATAATGTTTTACTAAATATTGGGGCACCGTGTTCGGACCTGGGCGGGGCAGTATCACCACCGGAGCCCCTCGTCCTGTCCTTCCACCCCTCACTGCCTTCCACGAACTTTATCCCTGGAGCCTGAAAGGTGGGGGGGCCCAGCGCTCTAGAGAATTCCCCCCTCTCTGTTTCTTTGATACATTTCTTTTTATTTATTTCTGCTCTTTCCTTACTATACCATTTAACTTTCATTTTGGACTTCCATGGGTAAGCTTTTCTGATTTTATTTTTTCTATAATATTTTCTACCTGATGATCTTTTTATTTTTGAGAGTTTTCTTCAACTTTTTATTCTAACACATCTATTTTTTTCTAAAATTTAATTGTTCGTATTTAAAAATTTTAGTGGGTCTTTGTTAGTCTCTGGATCATTTTCATCGGATACCACTTTTGTTTTGGAGACGTAATGGCTCCTTGGTTATTTCAGGGATGTATTTATTACTACGGTCGTGGGTCATTGTAGCTCCTACACAAAATTTGCTGAATAAACATTTGGTAATTTGTTCATTATTGAGCTGAAATAAAAATTTAAAAATTATATCATGCCTTCTTAAAACATCTGTACTGTGTAACTTTTTAATATTATTAAGTATCTTTATTACAAAAGAATACACAGGGTATAACACATAAGAAAATTTAACAATTTCTCTGCATCCCCTGAATGAAAACTCCTGTATGTATTTTGTTCAGTACACATGATCTGCATCTGTCTCAGGAGCTGTTGTCCGTCTGTCCTCCATCTGTCCATCCATCTGTCCGTCTGTCCATCTGTCCATCCATCCATCCATCCATCCGTCTGTCCATCCATCCATTTGTCCATCCGTCCATCTGTCCATCTGTCCATCCATCCATCCGCCCATCCGTCCATCCATCTGTCCGTCTGTCCATCCATCCGTCCATCTGTCCATCTCCTTTCCTGAGGACCACCTGGAGGGTTGAGTTCTTTGGTTCCCCTGGACTTTGGGGGACGGTGCAGAGTCTGCGGTCTCCAGTGGGGCATGTGCTTATTTGTGATAGGGACAGAGTCGTATAGTTCTGGATGGAAAAATCATTCAAAATGTTACATACACATGTATACTTGTGTGTTTATGTGTGCATGTGTGTAAGTGTATGCATTCGTGGTTTGTGTATGTGGATGCATGTGTGTTCATGTGGGGTGTGTATGTGTGTTCACGTGTGTGTGCGTGTGTTCATGTGGGGTGTGTTTGCATGTGTGTTCACGTGGGGTGTATGTGTTCATGTGGGATGTGTGCATGTGTGTTCATGTGGGGGGTGTGTGTGTTCATGTGGGATGTGTGTGTTCATGTGGGGGGTGTGTGTGTGTTCACGTGGGGAGTGTGTGTGTTCATGTGGGGTGTGTGCTTGTGCTCACGTGGGGTGTGCATGTGTGTGCTCATGCGGGGTGTGTGTGTTCACGTGGGGTGTGCATGTGTATTCACGTGGGGTGTGTGCCTGTGTGTTCACGTGGGGTGTGCATGTGTGTGTTCATGTGGGGTGGGGTGATGTGCGTGTTCACGTGGGGTGTGTGCATGTGTGTTCCTGTGGGGTGTGTGTGTTCACATGGGGTGTGCGTGTGTGTTCACGTGGGGTGTGTGTGTTCATGTGGGGTATGTGTGTGTACATTTCCCATTGACCAACAACAAGATATAGTGTATCCTATAGTTGTATTTTAATGTTTCAGGACTAAAGTTGTAAAACTACAGCCTTTGTAAGGAAGGGATTGAATTGAAGATAAAACTAGGTTATGATCCCACTTCTATTGTATTTTATTACTCCTCAATAAAGGCAGCTCACCCTTATGATGAAGCATGTAAATAGTAAGCTGCAGGAGGATGCTGTCTCCTTCCTCTCACCGGCTACTCTCTTCTGGTGGCTGGTGGTCATGCTTTACATCCTTTTGGTCGCATGTGAGGGTGCAGACAGGGCTAGGTTCTGTGCGGGTTTGTTACAGTCAATGTTCTTGGGACTCCATCTAGTCATCTGAGTGCTACAGTGTCATCGATCCCCTGGCGTCCCTGTACAAGGGGCATCGCCACTTTGTGCCACTTATGAGACGCGAGTGTCCAGGTTAGCACAGGAAGCAGCTCCACCAGTAGGGTCATGGGAGAAGGTCAGTAACGGGTCCGCCCATGCCCAGGTCTGGGGGCCTTCGTGGGCAGCCACTTTGCCCTCCCTGCTTACGAGTAGTTACCAATGAAAACATTTGCTCTTCACATGTACAAACACCTTCCCTGTTTTTGCTGATTATTAAAGAAAAGTGATGAAGATTAGACAGACAGCAGGAGAGAATTGTCCATAAGGTCTGCCTCGTTACGCACAGTCCTTCCAGAGATTTCTGTGCACGGATAATTTTAATGCAGCTTTAATCTCATTTTACTTAATATGCTCTTTCTGTGCTTGCTACGTTAACAGATGTGTGAGCACAGTTGCCTAACACCCCAGTTTGTGGTTACACAGTAATGCATTTAACTAATCCTCTATTGATGGACATTTATATGACTAATTATTTCTCACTGTTCTAAATCATCCTGTGTAAATGTGCTAATTTCTCTCCTTCCCCACATAAGTCTTATTGATATAAGGAGTTATTAGGAAAACTCCGTGTGGTTCTGAGGTGAGTATTGAGATTGAACCCTGCCTTTGCTGTAGATTGTGTATTTATTGTATACTTTCTTTGGTCTTTTCTTTTTCTTTTTTTTAATTTTTAAATATACATGTGTTCATTAGGTTTCCATATTTTTGCCTTCACAAAATTAAAAAGGCTTAAAATTTAATAACAATAACAATGTTTAAGATAAAGACTAGAAACAAAAACCTCGTGAAGAATGAATGAACATAAATACATTCAGAAAAGGAATCAGACAATTGCTACACTGAAATATTAAGCAATAATAATAATAATGCAAAGAAAGTAACATTCACGTCAAATAAGGGTATGTCTATTATAGAACACTTTGACTCTGAGATTCAGTATAGAGTCATCAGTTAACTTCTTATTTTTTTTTTAAGTATCAAAAAATAGACAAGTAATATTTATAGATAAAAGTAAAAGATAATTTCAAAAAACAGATCATGCCAAATCTTATAGACATTAGAAAAAGAAGAAATACTTCAAAATCATACTACTTGATCTGGGTACACCTGATATTAAAATTGGAGAAAAAAATTTTATTATAAAGGGGAAATTACAAACATATATGACTTATAAATGAGGATGCAATAGCCTAAACAACA
>CAUYPK010135818.1:0-10464 GCA_963574355.1 Loris lydekkerianus
TTACATGGATGGAGCTGGAACATATTCTTCTTAGCAAAATATCTCAGGAATGGAAGAAAAAGTATCCAATGTACTCAGCCCTACTATGAAGCTAAATTATAGCTTTCACATGAAGGCTATAACCCAACTATAGCACAAGACTATGAGGAAAGGGCTAAGGAAGGGGAAGGAAGCGGGGAGGTTAGGGTGGAGGGAGGGTAATGGGTGGGGTCCCACCTACGGTGCATTTTAGAATGGGTACAGGCGAAACTTACTGAAGGCAGCATACAAATGTTTACATACAATAACTAAGAAAATGCCATGAAGGCTACGTTGAACAGTTTGATGAGAATATTTCAGATTATATATGAAACCAGCATATTGTATCCCTTGATTCCAATAGCTAATGTACATAGCTATGATTTAACGAGAAAAAATATTTAAAAAAGAGTTCACCAAGGATGCTGAGTATCAGATCAGCAACTTTATGAATAAACAACATGAAATTACCATTTTTGTAGGTCAAAATTGTCAAATAAATACCTACAGTTTCATATGATCCAACCTAATCACATTCCTATGTACTACCAATAACCATTTAGTAAAAGGCAGGAAGATCCGTTGAGGACAGGAATTCAAGGCTGCAGTGAAGTATTGTGCCACTTCACTCCAGCCTAGGCAATGGAATGAGATCCCATCTCTTATTTTAAGAACATATATCAAATAAAAAAGTCCGATTTACAACAGCCACCAAAAACCATAAGGTATCCAGAAAATATCTGAACAAAAAATAATCTTGGGGAGGAAACATGGTTGAGAGACCTGAATAAACATGGTTGAGAGACCTAAATAAATACCTTGTTCATGGATGAGAGCACTTGCTATTATAAGGAGGTTAATTTTTCCCAAATAAGTTTATAAATTCAATGCAATAATAATGAAAATTTCTAAAGGATGTTTTGCACAAAATTTTATAAGTTCAACCTGAATTTCATATAGTAAAGAGCCAAAAATAGCCAAGGCTATTTTGAGAAAGAATTGGTGGAAATGAGGTGCTGTGGACCAGTAGTATTTGCAGAACCTTTCTAGTAAATCAGAGCAGTGTGGCACTGGGAAAGAGTCAAATAGGCTAATATAACAGACTGGAGAAAAAAGTTGAAATATATTGACAACATAAGTGTAAACTTTGAAACTTTTAGGAGAAACTATAAGGGAATATCTTTATCACCTTGGGGTAAGAAAAAAATAAACAAGAATAAAATCATAAAATATATAATTGCCTTGACTATAAATAGTATGGATAACAAAAGACAAGCCCCAGAGGATATTTACAACCCATCTAACTGGGAGAAGCCTTGTTTTCAGAATATGTAAAAAACTCTATTAAGTAAGAAAAAGATAAAACATAGAGGTTGGTCTCTTGGAAGATGTAATGCCTGTTATTTTGTTCCTGTCAATATTAAATATGATGTTTCCATTGATAACTAAACCAGTTTAGTTCTTATTAGTTCTGGTAAGTTCTTATGTGAATGGAAACTATATGGTAAATGTGTTTTGTCAGTTCACAGAAGAGAAAAGAAAATGGCCAATAGATATATGAAAAGATGTTCAACTCTACTCTAGTAATTAAGAAAATGAAGATTAAAGTTTTTTTTTTTTTTTTTAATTCTAACAGTTATCAATCATATATGGCTAACAGCCAGCTTTGGAATCTATCTCACAGCTCAGCAGTACAACTTGGAAAGATTTCTTTATCTCTCTGAGCCTGTTTATTCTGTTTAAAATGGTGTTAAAATTACTACCTCAAGTAATTTGCATGATAAATAAATAATATATATTAAGTTTTAGAACAGGTCCTGAATGTACGAAGCGTTCAATAAGTGATAGTTGATTTAATTATTTATAATGTAAATTAATTAAAAAAATACTGAAAAGTATCTAGACCCAGCCAAAATTTTGTCCTGCTGTAATCTACTTGAAGAGATATTAAATAAAGAAACTACCTACTCCTGAAAATTCTAGCTAGTTTCTTACTCAGAGCCCTCCCAGGTGTCATTGCCTTGGTGAAGTCATAACTAGGAACTACCTTATCTCCACAGGTTCACAGCCTCAATTTTATGAGAACAAGATATGATGATCAGTTTCTTGGGAACTGACTTATGTGTTCAAAATTATAAGAGAGAAGATTCATTTACAGTGAGAAATAGAACTGTTAAGCAGACTAGTACTTGAGTTTGTGGTTATTGCATTCTCCCCCTGAAGGCAAGCTATGTGGAAAATCAATTTTGGTGTTCTGTGTAAAGAGTCAATGCAAAGGGAGTCTGCTGGATGGTTTCAGTGACTAATACAGGGTATCCCAAAAGTCTTCCCTAAAGTCACCATACATATGGGAAAATGGAAAATTATAGTTAAATGTACCTTTATTTATAAAATATTCATTACAAAGTTTTTCAAAATATTTATAAAATATTCTCTACATGTTGGCCACCTCTATGTAAAATCTAATAATGAATATTTTATAAATAAAGGTACATTTAGCTATAATTTTCCATTTTCCCTATTTATGGCAACTTTAGGGGTGACTTTTGGGATGCCCTATAGTATCAGGCCCTTATATGATAGCACCAGAATTGAGTAGTGGTATTTATGAGGCAGGGCACCTGTTCTCCTCAGCCGTCTAGGAGGAGCACTGCCTAATTATTGTTCGGAGGATGTACCCCTCTTACTGCTGATCTCTAGTCTGTGGTCAGGCATAAGCTGAGAGTTCTCAATGATCATATTTTCTTTGGCTCTCTGAGGTCATGCTGACTGAATTTGGGGATCCCTGGAACTCTGTAGTCACTCACATGTCAGGGTTTTGGTATTTTAAATAGATTAATAATTTAGTATCAACGTCATTCTTTTCTTTCTATTGTAACTTCAGTCTCAGAAGATAAAACCTTAACTGCTTTTTGGAGACATTTTATATCATAGTCATGTCATAAAAAACCTGCTCAATGACATCATCACCCTAGTGGTTCTGCCTCCACCTTTCCATTAGGTACAAATCATATCTGGAAGAATTTTATGGGATATTTTCTTTATAGGCAGACTTGAAAACTGTCCTATTAGATTTAGTAATGCATTAAATGGCCCTTTGTTGTTTGGTTTCTTAAAATGTGTAATTGCTTCTGCCAGTATTCCCCATAGGATGAGCTGGGTATGGTGGCTTATGCCTGTAATCCTAACATGAGGTGTGAGGATCATTTGAGTTCAGGAGTTTGAGACCAGTCTGAGCAAGAGTGAGATCCCATCTCTACTAAAAATAGAAAAATTAGCCAGGCATTGTGGTGGGCACTTGTAGTCCCAGCTACTCAGGAGGATGAGGTAGGAGGATCACTTGAGCCCAAGAGTTTGAGGTTGTTGAAGGGTAGGCTGATGCCATGGCACTCTATCCAGGGCAACAGAGTGACTCTGTCTCAAAAAAAAAAAAACACAAAAGTTAGATAGGATTTTCTTAGTCACAGTTTCTTCAAAGCAGTTTAATTCTTATTCTGGTAAGTTCTTGTGTGAGTGGTAGGTATAGGGTGGTATGTATGTTATGGTAAGTTGGTTGTAGCTGAGTTAGGTGACTAAATGAGATCTTTGTCTTGTCTTCAAACAAGCTATTCTTTACCCTTGGCTATTAGTGACCATTAACTTAAAACTAGTAACAGTTTTACTGAGAAATCAGGCTTGGACAACACATTGTTCATAAATTAAAGATTTGACTTTAGAATAATTACTTTTCAGCCAGGTGCGGTGGCTCACACCTATAATCCTAAAACTCTGGGAGGCCTGAGCTCAGGAGTTCGAGACCAGCATAAGCAAGAGTGAGACTCTGTCTCTAAAAAATATCTCAAAAAAATCTTCCAAAAAACAAAGGAAAAAAAATAGCTGAGCATTGTGGTGGGTACCTGTAGTTCCAGGTACCAGGGAGACTGAGGCAAGAGAATCACTCCAAGCCCAAGAGTTTGAGGTTGCTGTGAAATATGACACCAACACACTCTACCAAGGGTGTCAAAGTGAGACTCTTGTCTCAAAAAAAAAAAAACACAAAAATTACTTTTCTAGTTATATGTATTAAAAGCTAAACTTAATGAATTATATACATGTACGTTGCTTCATTATTGAATATTTGTTAAAGACATACTTCACTGTTGGCTTTGTACATCATTCAGCATATTTACCACAGACCACAGAAGAGGGAGTTTAGAAAAAATTATGAAGTCCATGAGGCTTATTTTTCATGTTCTCATTCCTTTTTTTAGTGACTGCCCTTGGTGATATCTGTCAACAACCTTAAAACTCAGATCTTCCTTTTGTGGGATCTCAGGCAGTGATTCATACTTCTCCCTCTCTTTTTAGTTTCTTCCTCACTGTCAGCATTCATTTATATAATATCTTGTCCCTCAGAACTCCACTTTCTATCTCCTGCTATGATAAATTAACCTGCACTTATTTATTAGGAGTTGATTGGCTTAGAGTGTTTTGCTGATACGAATAAGATTATATATTTGCCTTTGATGGGGATTGTGATGTCTTCATTGAAATGATGGAACTCACTGGTAGCCCAGGAAGGTTGATATTTTTAAATAGGAACAGAGGTGATGAGGATTTATGGGGCTTAAACTACATGTAGTTGATTGGCTTGGTGTACACTGGACCTCTTTTTGTGGTGAGCCTGTTTTATTCTTGCACAAGTTAGGGCCCGGTCCTCTCACCTCTTGTGCCTGCTTACTGTAGTTGAGTTCCCAGAAGTACTTCTGCTTTATTCTCATACAAAAGATGAGGGTTCATACACAGTTCACCGTCTTTGAAATGCCTTCTATGCCTTATTTGAAAGAAGGGCCCTTTTATATGTTTGCCACACAGCACATTCTCTTGAACCTGTAAGTATTCAATGGACACAGCCCCTCTGAAGGATGAGTTGAGGCTGATTCTGCTTCTTTAATTCAACTGCATTTCAAGATGCAGTGGGTTTGTTTTTAACAGCTTAATTGGACTTTTACTGTCCTTGTACTATATTGCTTTTAAAAACCGAAGAAATAGCTGGAAATGTATAGATAATATTAGAAAAACACTTCAATTTGTTTTGAAAAGATTGCAATTTTTCTTGTTTTTAATATAAAAATATCCTTTCATTTCTTGTTTAAGAATATTTCATTATGAATGCTTTATTAGATGAAATTATCCTATATGATGCTGAATTAATCAGCAAAAATAACTGGCCTCTAGGAGCCTTCTTTTTTTTTTTTTTTTTTTTTTTGTTTTTTGTTTTTTGAGACAGAGTCTCACTATGTCACCCTCGGTAGAATGCTATGGTGTCACAGCTCACAGCAACCTCAAACTCTTGGGCTTAAGAGATTCTCTCGCCTCAGCCTCCCAAGTAGCTGGGACTACAGGCGCCCACCACAATACCTGCCTATTTTCTTGTTGTAGTTGTCATTGTTATAGCTGGCCCAGGCTGGGCTTGAACCTACTAGCTTCAGTGCGTGTGGCTGGCACCGTGACCACTGTGCTATAGACGCCAAGCCTAAGAGCCTTCTTTTAGGGATGGGTGACAGGACTGGCTAAGTCAGCCAGTTCTTTGGTTAGATTTAGCTACTTTCAGAGTGCATTCAGTACATAAACATCTCTCAGGCAGCTCTTTAAGTAGGTATTATGCTCCTCAACTTTATAGTCTGAGAAACTGAGGCTTATTGTGTACCTTTTGTACTTAGAATGGTATGGAGGAGGGGTGTCTCACTCTTCAGCTGATTCCCTTCTCCATCTCTTAATTTGCTTTCTTTCTTCCCTGTCCCCCACTTCCCTACTCCTTCAGAGATGTTGGTTGGGTGTGGAGAGACTTTTTTTTTTTTACCAACCAGTAAACTGGAATAATGTTAGGGGCTGTTCAGTGAAGGAAGGGAAGATGTCTTGAAAGTTGGGGAGAAGAAGGACTCTACCCACAAATTCACTTCTATGGATAATTTTCTGTAGTGGCCCCTGGGGAAGAAGAATAGAAATTACCTCAGTACCTTGGTTGATATGAAATATCAAATGATTGACACATGACTGACTGAAGCTCTGCAATATTGCCACTCTGCAATAAACTAAAGAGATCTCCAGTCTCTTTGCCAGTCATAAAGTTATGGAGGAGGTGTGAAGAGGGGGCTCTTTTTGCAATGACTAGCACTACTGGAATATAATTCCTTACTCTATATACGGTAAATATATCTCTAAATCTTATTTCCTAAGGAAAACATAGTAAACCATATTTGCCCTGTGCTTATCTCCCGTCATCTTGCTGATGCCTGAATTTTTAAGATTGCTGAAACACTGAGTCTCCTCAGCGCCATGTCTTTTTATTTTTATTTTTATTTTTTTTTCCAGTTTTTGGTCAGGGCTGGGTTTGAACCCGCCACCTCTGGTATATGGGGCCGGCGCCCTACTCCTTTGAGCCACAGGCGCTGCCCCGTACCATGTCTTTTTAAAAATAGGTAACAAGGGGGCAGGGGAGTGGGGAGGATGGGTGTGCTCCCACTTAATGAGCACAATGTTAGGGCGTATGGCATACCTCTTGGGGGTGGTACACAATTATAAGAGGGACTTTACCTAACAAATGCAAACATTGTAATCTAATTCTTTGTACCCTCAAATTAACCTAAAACAGTAATAATAAAAAAATAAATAAAATTTAAAAAACAAAAACAGGTAATAAGGCACAAAGGTTGATGACTGAGTATCCTTTCATCTCCACTTCCAGTTTCCCACGTGGCATGTGGTATTACAGTTTCTTGTTTATCTTCTTTCTTACATGAGTGCATGGATCTGTGTGTGTTTGTGTGTATATGTGTGGACTTTTTACACTCATGATGATAGACTATATACACCATTCTGCCTTTTTGTTTTTTTTCACCTATGATATTTTTAATTGGTATACACATAGCCTTATCTCTTTTTCTTTTTCTTTTTTTTAGACAACTGGTGGATTCCATTGTATGGCTGATTTACCATTTATTTAACTTATTCCCTATTGAAGTACCTAAGTGTTCTTTTTGTAGTTTTTGAAATCAAGTGCTTAAAACTTGTTCACATGAAATATCCTGGGCCTGCATCCTGGCAGTTATACCTTGTTTGTTGTGGGAGAGGCACAGGACTAAATGTATTGCTGTCTTTTAAGCAGCAGGACATTTGGGAGATGGGTTCCTATTTCTTAGATCAGCCACCGAATTAACCAACACTGGCATCTAGTCCTGAGGATCCATTTGTAAATTCTAGGCATATTTATTTTCTATTCACAGAAATTTTTCCTTTTTTCCTCGGAAGGCAGTTCCTAACATAGATGTGTGTCTTCCATACAAATGACCACGTGTGGAAAGCCCTTTTCTGTTGTGTGGAGAAAGTGGGAGGAGGGAGATTCCCAATTTCACTGCTTGGGCTGCAGCTGGGAAAGCAATTCTTGGCATTTCAAGATGCAAGTTTGAATTAATTTTCTTAGAGAAAATATATTTGGTAGTTAGCTTCCATAGTTGTACCACTAGTATTTCAATATGTACTATAGATACCTTATTGATTCGTTAGGCTTTTAAAATTAGAATGAGTGCTATTCGTAACATTGTTTCTATGATAAAGTATATTGCAAAGCTGCAACTAAAAACAACCTGTTGGTTGGTGTTTGTGAATTTGTGTTGGATCTGTGTAGCTAGATTTTGCTTCACCAAACCAAATGTCATGTGGAATGGGAGTGAATATTTGGATTTTTAAAAACAGAATTTTTATGCTACTATTTGCTGAGGCTACAGTGAGACTTACGTGTAAGATGGACTTTTTTCCCCCTGGATAATTGGAGTTAGTGAGGAAGGAGCAGAATCGTGAAAATATTTTTCTTTCCCAGTAAAGGTAGGAGTTAAGGACTTTCAGAAAGAGAAAAAATATTAGAATAAGCAGGGGCATTTCAACAGACGGACCAAAGTGGTTTCATGCTCCCAGAAACAGATACCCCAGGAAATTTTATAGACACATTGGTGGATAAAAATTGGTGACGTTACTTAAAGAAACTGGGGTGGGGGTTGCCACCTAATTCTGAAAGTTAGACTGGAGGCCCAGACAGAAAGGCCTATGCAGGCAATCTCTGTGATTGACACTACCGAGAAGAACTGCATGGCTTTGCTTTTGTGTGTGCATGGGGTTGGGGGAGGGCAGGGAGGGTGCATTTCAAAGTAAAACTAAGAAATGATGGTAAAGTGGTGATAGAAATGAAAGATGTCTCATAAAACTGTCTAATCTGTGAATCGTTTGTATCCCAAGGTTTTCTCTTACTATCAGAGAGTATACTGTTTGCTTTTTTGTCTTTAAAAATATTTTTTATGGAAGTTTTCAATTATGCCCCCAAATAAAGAGAGTGGTATAATGAATTCCATGCACCCATCAACCAACCTCAATAATTAGGAACATTTTGACAATCTTGTTGTGTCTATCTAACTGCCACATTCTTTTTCCTAGAATGTTTTAAAGCAAATTCCATGTATCATAATATTTCACAACTATCTATCATACAGAGATTTAAAAGATACGACCACAGTACCATTATCATATCAAACTGTTAATTACTTGATGTCATCTAATACTCTGTGTTCACATTTCTCTAATTGTGGACTGAGGATGGCAGGGAGGGAGGCTGGAGAAAGGGATTACGAAGGGGCACAAGGAAACGTTTGGGAGTGATGGATGTGTTCATTATTTGAATTGTGATTTCATAAGTATGTACCATATGTCAAAATTTCTCAATTTTACACATGTAGTATATGCAGTTCATTGTTTGTCAATTATATTATAAATATTTAAAGCTGTTTAAAAGAAAAAACTAGTGGTGTAGCTAAAGTCCGACAGTATTTAAAAATATTTTTCCTGATTATCTAAAAAGTATCTTTTTGGTTTGTTCAAATCAGGTTCTAAATAAGAACTATAGGCTTGGCACTTGTAGCTCAGCGGCTAGGACGCCAGCCACATACATCGGAGCTGGTGGGTTCGAACCCGACCCAGACCTGCCAAACAACAATGACAACTACAACCAAAAAATAGCCAGGCGTTATGGTGGGTGCCTGTAGTCCCAGCTACTTGGGAGGCTGAGGCAAGAGAATCGCATAAGCTCAATAGTTTGAGGTTGCTGTGAGCTGTGATGCCATGGCACTCTACCATGGGTGACATAGTGAGACTCTGTCTCAAAAATAAATAAATAAATAAGAACTACACATTACATTTTATTGATATTTCTCTAGATTTCTGATAATCTAAGCAGACCCACCAGCCCTCCCCCTTTTGTTTTTCTTTTTCTTTTTCTTTTTTTTTTTTGAGACAGAGTTTCACTGTGTCGCCCTCGGTAGAGTGCTGTGGCATCACAGCTCACGGCAACCTCCAACTCTTAGGCTTAAGCAATTTTTTTGCCTCAGCCTCCCAAGTATTTGGGACTACAGGCGCCCGCCACAATGCCTGGCTATTTTTTTGTTGTAGCTGTCATTGTTGTTTTGGCTGGCCTGGGCTGGGTTCAAACCCACCAGCCGAGGGGTATGTGGCTGGTGCACTAGCCTCTGAGCTACAGGCGCTGAGCCAGCCCTCCCCTTTTTCATGCCATTTAGTTTTTCAAGAACCTAGATGATTGATCTTGTAGCACTTGCCACATTCTGATTTGGTGATTTGGTTAATTATAGCCTTGTGGTAGCATGCTCCTATCTCCTATATGGTGTTTCCTATAAACTGAAAATTAAATCCAAAGGCTTCACTGATCCCCCTCCCTCTACCCACCTCCCCCTCCCTCCCCTCCCTTTTCCCCTTCTCCCTATTCTTAGGTTGTAACTGGGTTATAGCTTTTATGTGAAAGCCATAAATTAGTTTCATAGTAGGGCTGAGTACATTGGATACTTTTTCTTCCATTCTTGAGATACTTTACTAAGAAGAATATGTTCCAGCTCCATCCACGTAAATATGAAAGAGGTAAAGTCTCCATCTTTCTTTAAGGCTGTATAATATTCCATGGTGTACATATACCACAATTTATTAATCCATTCGTGGATTGATGGGCACTTGGGCTTTTTCCATGATTTAGCAATTATGAATAGGGCTGCAATAAACATTCTGGAACAAATATCTTTGTTATGATGTGATTTTTGGTCTTCTGGGTATATGCCTAGTAGAGGAATTATAGGATTGAATGGCAGATCTATTTTTAGATCTCTAAGTGTTCTCCAAACATCTTTCCAAAAGGAATGAATCAATTTGCATTCCCACCAGCAGTGTAGAAGTGTTCCCTTTTCTCCACATCCACGCCAGCATCTCTGGTCTTGGGATTTTGTGATATAGGCTAATCTTACTGGAGTTAGATGATATTTCAAAATAGTTTTGATTTGCATTTCTCTGATAATTAAAGATGATGAGCCTTTTTTCATATGTCTGTAGGCTGCGTGCCTGTCTTCTTCAGATAAGTTT
>CAUYPK010135820.1:0-46724 GCA_963574355.1 Loris lydekkerianus
CACACCTACCACCACCACATACCACACACACCACACACCCTACACTCCACACACCATACACCACACACAATCACACCTACCACCACCACATACCACACACACCACACACCCTACACTCCACACACTATACACCACACACAATCACACATATCACACACAACACACACACACCACACACACATACCACACACCACACACACCACACACATCACACACTCTACACTCCACACACCATATACCACACACAATCACACATACCACACACACATACCACCACCACATACCACACACACCACACTCCACTCCATACACTATACACCACACACAATCACACACATCACACATACACACCACACATGTACACACACCAAACACACCACACACACACACAAACATGCACATCACACACCACACACGTCATGCACGCACACAGTACACACCCTGCACTCCACACACTATACACCACACACAATCACACACATCACACATACACACCACACATGTATACACACAAAACACACACCACACACACACACACACACACACACGTGTCATGCACCCACCGCACACCCTGCAGGGTGTTGTAGGGAGTGCCCTGGGGGAGGAACAGTCTATTCAGCCCTTCCCAGGGTTCCCCTCAGCAGCTACCAGTTCCTCATCTGGCAAATATGGGGAATCCCAGGACAGGAGCAAAGTGAGCCACTGCAACAACAGAAATGTCCTGTCTCAGAGGCCAGAAGATCAAGGTGGCTGCAGGTTGTGCGTTCTCCCTCCCCGAGGCTGTGAGAGGGACCGTGTTCCAGCTGCCCCGGCTCCGGGGGTTGTGGCATCCTCGGCTTCCTTTGGTTTATGGAAGCGCTGTCCACATCTTTGCCCTTCCCTTCACCTGGTCCTCTCCTTGTGTGAGCATCTGTGTCCAGATTTTCTCTTTTTATAAGGACACCAGTCATCCTGGATGCGACCTGTTCTTAACTTATATCTGTAATGACCTTATTTCTGAATAAGGTCACAGTCTGAGGCACTGGAGGTTAGAACTTCAAAGCATGAATTTGGGAGGTATGAAGGTCAGCTCCCAAGTGAGGCACATGTTCCCCACCTTCAGGGATCACTGCCCTCTGGGGCTCTGGGCTCTGGGGTGCAGAGTTTAAGCAAGTCAGGTGTTCTGTGCTATAAGGAATGTAAAAGTAAGCAAACACCTGTCCCTGGGCCTCAGGAAATGTGGAACGTGGTCACAACAAAACTTGACAATGGCCCAGGGTATCATAGCTGCCAGAGCATCTTCATGCTTATTATCCATTCTAGCCTTACGACTAACCTACTGGAGGCAGGTCTGGAAAGAACGCTTACCCCACATCCAAAAAGAAGTACCTTGTGTGAAAATCACACCACTGGCCTGGGGTGACCTTTGGCAACTTGTTGGGGTCAGACCCTGCAGACCCCAGATGATCTCTGCAAGAAGTCAAAGACACAGGGTGGACAGACAGGGGGCTGGAAGGAAAGCACTGGTCCTTTCTCAGGGGCCTCCCCATGGCAGGAGTCAGCTCAGACCAGCTGCCTGGTCCCAGCCTCCAGGTCCCAGCCCCAGGGGAATCTCCGAGCCCTGCCAGGGGATGAAACAGGCTGTGTGTCCAACATCATCTATAGAACGATTTGTCGCCCACTTCTACAAACTCCATTTTTTCAAATATATGTGAGTGTTGTAATGAATAAAATGTCAACACAAAAATTATCACATAGTCACTTAATATATGCTAATATTTAACATATGTAGGGCCATATGCACCAAAATACAGGGACAAATGAAATGATTTGACATTGCTATAGGCTGAATTGTATCCTCCCGAAATTCCTAAGTTGATGTGCTGACCTCTGCACTGTGAGTGCATTTGGAGACAGGCCTTTAAAGAGGGGACTAAGTTAAAATGAGGTTGTTGTGGTAGGCCTTATCCCAATCTGATGGGTGTCCTTATAAGAAGAGGAGATTGGGGCCCATGGGGAGACATTAGGGATGCAGGCGTACAGAGGAAAGACCCCCGGAAACAAGCGACAAGGAGGTGGTCGTCCGCAAGCCAAGGAGAGAGGCCTCAGAAGAAACCAAAGCTGCTGACACCTTGATCTTGGACTTCTGGCCTCCAGGCTGGAGAACATAAATTTCTGCTAAGCCACCCAATCTGTGGCATTTTGTTAGGTAACCCTAGCAAACTAATACAGTGATTAAAAGAGGTGTCCTACTTGAAAGTATTGTCTCACACTATTCCCACTTGGGGCCACCTGTGGGGTTAAGAAGTCACATGGTAGGAGGCGGAGAGGCACGTGGGTGACCAGCTCTCCCCCAGCCCCAAGTACCTGTGTGACATACTTGTGTGATCGATACTCTTGATGCCAAGAAGCTTGCCCTTGGTTGGTGTATTGATATCTGTTGGGGTTTTGTTCCAAACAAGGTTCACTAAGCTACTCAGAAGGCTGCAGGCAGGGTGGAAGAAAGCCAGGGTTGTAACCAGGACCACAGCAGATCATTCCTGCCCCCAGTGGTTACTGCAGCTCCTCTGGAAGGACTTTTGGTGGGTGCCACTGGTTACCTCCACACATGCAGTGCAGGGCTGGAAATAACTTCAGATGAGCAGAGTGGTTAAGAGAATGGACTTTGGCATCACACAGATGGGTCTAAGTTAACAGTGAACTTACTTATTAGCTTTCAGCGCTAGCAATATACCATCTGTCTGGGACTCAGTTTTCTGATCTGTAAAACTAGGATGTTAACACCCAGCTCACAAAATGTTAGCTATCATTATTATTATAGTTGACGTTATTGCTAGAAATATGCTAGCCAGTTGTGATGCCTCACAGAAAAATCAGAAGGTCAATCTAGGTCTGGATAGGTTGACCTTCTAATTTTTCACCCGTATCTCCAGGAGAGATGGTCAAATGAAGTTTTTTACACCTGTGTCCCTGTAGAACCTTCAAAAGGCAGGTGCTTTTAAAAAAATTAACCTAAGCTCCAAGCACAAGCTTTTTATTGCTCTTTTGTCATACAGTGCAATGACCTAACTTTTTTAAAAGAAAAGCTGTGGCTTGTTGGGTGTGCCAAAAGACCTTTACAACTCTATGCTTCAGAAAAATAAATGGAAAAGGGAATTAAAAGACAAAGATAAAGTAAAACAGTTGTCTTTCCCACTGGAATTGGAAGGTGAGGTTTAGAAGCAGGAGAGTTGGAAGGGTAGGCAGGGCCTTGTTGTATTAGCAAACAGCCAGTGAAGAGGGGTCACTGGAGTTTACCAACATGAAACCCTTCCAAGTGGGCACAGTGCCACAAAGCAAGCCGGAGTGTGTGCATTGTGTACCCCAGCCAACGCTCAATGGGGCTCCTGCAAACAGGCTGGCCACTACAGAGCTTCCGCACACCTTTCACAAAAAGATGCTGATGTTCATGATAATCTGGGGCTGCATAGATCCAGAAACCATCAAAGAAAGATCGAATTTTTACTGTGAAGTATATTTCATTGTGTTCTAATTCTTGGAAATTTAGGATGGATGAGTGATGTAAACAGCCATTCTCAGTCAACCATAATGGTTAACAGAACAGAATACTCTGTTCTCCCGCCTACCTGAATAGTTACTTACATCTGATTATTAAATAACTCCATAGTTTGCATGAGAGACTCATTTCTCACCCCCCTTTTTTTCACATAGGAAAAAAAAAAAAAGTACATGGTACAAGGTCAGTATCTGGGTTTTATCACATTGGGAAGAATTACCTAACCTCAAACCAGTATATTTGCACCAAAATTCCTGAGGCAGACAGGACAGTGTGATGAATAGAGATTTACAGAAGGTGTCCCTCCACATCCTGCATGGTTTTACATCATCAGTAATCCGAGAGATTCTCAGATCCTATTTGCCTTTGGGCAGGAAGCTCCTGAAATAACTGATTTTCCCAGGGTTTGTGTGGCCTCCTGCTTCCCTCTATTTGAATGAGTTAGTCATGCCCTCGGGATGTGAATGCAGGGGGAGGAGAGTTGTTGGGGGATGGTCCTCTGGAAAATGGAGAGGGCTGGGTAGAGGAGGTAGGTTTTGAGCAATAAGTTTAAAGGATTCATTCATATAGTCAACAAATGTCCACTGAACACTTACAATGTGCCAGGCATGGTTCTAGGCCCTGGGGATGTAGCAGGGAACAGAATAGACATGAGTCCTGTCCTCATAGTAGGGATGTGGTTTTTAGGTTATTCTAGGCCTAAGAAGGAGGAGGGCATGAATGCTGTATGCAGAACTGCAGGTGGGCTTGCTTCATTTATACACTGGATATATGCACTATCCAACATCTATGGACCACTTTTGGTGGATAAATTTGTGCAAGACATTGGGAATGCAGGGGTGAAAAAGCTCCTCTCTTGAGTAGTTCAAGGCTGGGGTGTAGAGGCACAGACATTCCAGGGCAGTACATCTGAGCTCTGGGGTAGAGGCAGGCTCAGAGGAAGAAGACACAAACCCCGCTAGAGAGAATTGGGAAGGCTTCCTAGAAGGAGAAAGGGGATGCTGATGCCAACCTTAACCAACATGGGAGATCTTGCCAGGTAGCAACAGATAGTTGAAGAGACTCCAGGAAGGGGAAATGAGAGGACATCCATTGGGGCAGGGGGCACAAGAAGAAAGCTGCTGAGGGATGGAGGGTTGTACTGATGGTGGAGAGGCTGGTCGGGAATTGTGATTTAAATTTAATTTGAGATGTGACAGGGGCCACAACCTGGTTTAGGAAGTAACTCAATGAAAATTTCATTTGAGCTTGATGACTTGGGTGTGCTTGTTAAGGATCATGTCCTTAAATAGGGAATACTCATTAGCAAACCAATTAAAGCTCTTAATAGGCAGGACTGTGCTTTGTTGGTTTTAGAAGACTTACAGACTAGAGAACAATCATACAATCAATATATTGGGTGAGTTTGGGGTTGCCAAGAAATTAGAGTCTGCACTTCACTAATAAAATCAAAATGAATTTTTGTTTTGAAAACTAACAGGCAGCGATGACTATAATAAATCAGAAGTCCTTTGTTCACATACCATCCTGGAGGACAGTAAGAGATTAAACATGACCGAATAAGTAGGGAATTATTAGTAGCTGCTGCTTCTCTTTAAATAGACTTTTATTGCCAGTTCCTGGGGAGGAGGGCGCAGCAGAAGGGTGCAGGTGCCCAAGGCTTTGCAGGGAATCAGCAACACCTCTTCCTCTCTCTTCACCAAATCTCTTTTTCAAACTGAGAACCTGGACTCCCTGCCTGGGGGCCAAGAGGAGGAAGACATGGCAGATGGGAGGGAGGACAAGAATACGCCATATCCGTAATGTATTTCTTTTTATTTTTTATTTTTAAATTTTTATTTATTTATTTACTTTGAGACAGAGTCTCACTTAGTCGCCCTTGGTAGAGTACTGTGGAGTCACAGTTCACAGCAACCTCAAACTCTTGGGCTCAAGCAATTCTCTTGCCTCAGGCTCCCAAATAGCTGGGTCTAGAGGCACCCACAATGCCTGGCTATTTTTAGAGATGGGGGTCTTGCTGAGGCTGGTCTATAACTCTTGAGCTCAAGCAATCCACCAGCCTCAGTCTTTCAGAGTGCTAGGATTACAAGCTTAGCCACCGCACCCAGCCTTATATCCTTTACATAATTCTTGATTTTTTTTTTCCACTTTGTGATTTGGTGAACTTGGAGCTCCAAAATCTCTCTTGGACCTTGCTTTGGGACCCTGGTTCACTGCCTTGGCAGGCAGCAGAATCCTTTAAACAAAACTTGAAAATTGCAGTTCCCAGCCCCACTCAGTCCCTTTTCTGGGTCTTCTGTTTACTTACATGTCTGGTGCCAGGGCAAACTCCATGGCTCCTAACACTCCACAGGTGACTTGGAAGCTTCACCTGGATGAAAGTACTTACTGATGCGGAGGCTCACTAGTGTCCTCTAGAGTCCTGTTTTAATTGTAAACAGCCCTGGGAAGGTGGATCTGCTCTGGAGTTTCCATGGCCCTGGGCGAACTGCTTTAACTAGGCTATTTTCCCAGACACACAGCAGAACTGGCCCCTGGGCGAACTGCTTTAACTAGGCTGTTTTCCCAGACATGCAGCAGAACTGGCACGCCTGTCTGGTTTGGGGACCTGGGGCTCAGGGAGGACTCCCAAAGAATATTCTGGAAGGGATTTGAGCATGCCAGCATTGAGTGTGCCGGGGAAAGGGTTGACGAGGATAAGGTAGAGCAGCTCCGTGTGGTAGGAGAAGCTTCCAGAAAAAAGGCAGTAGAGAGCTGGGTCCTTGCGGTGCAGTCCACGCCCTCGGACCTTGGGCACACTTATCCCCAGCCTCACCCTTTCCCTGTGCCCTGCCGGTCGTGCCAGCCTGCTTCACCTGGGAAGAAACCACAGCGCAACCATCTCAGTCTGGTACTTTTCCACTCGATATGTGGTTCTGTGCTTCTAGAACTCCTGGCACGTGCTCCTACGGGCTCTTGTACATCGCTGGGCGTCTCTGGAGGAATCTTTAAGTGTTGACTGTAGAGGTTGCCACAGAGTTTTTCTTATGTTCTGGGTCATTCGCCATCTTTGATTCCCTTCGGTCTAGGATCTGCTGTTTTTCAGCAATTGATGGTAAGGGGTATGTTCTCTTCCTGTGGCCTAAGCCTGCCACCTGCCTCCCAGTTTTCCTGTTGCTTTCTGAAACTAGTTATTTTTACAAAAGAGCACTCCTCCCTTCCATCCAGTCTTGAAACAAACATGGCTACGTCCGCCTGAGCCCGCTTTCTCCAGGTACTGGCGCTACTGCCAGTTGCTCCTACCCCCTTGGCCAGTGCGGGGCGCGGCTTCCTCTCCCCGGCTCTTCCTGCCGTCTCTGCCCCTCCCCTTCTGCGGACATAAGGTGGGCGGGACATCCGCTCCTGGGGGCTGCAAGTCTGATGAGCGTCCCACAACTGACTGGCAGGAGATTCTGGTCAGGTTCTCGGGTCTCCCTTCAGCATCTCCACCAGCTTTTTAAGGTTTTTGCTAGTTTCCCCGTCCTTCATACTTACTGATGTCTTCTCTTCACATAGACTCTATGTGAGGGGTCCTGAGAGAGACAAAGCTAAAAAGGACTCATCCATTTCAAGAAGATATCTGATAGAATTGTCTTTATTTTTCGTGAAATAAGCTGAAAATAAGCAGTCTGGCAACCCTCAGGATCAGGGAACCGAGATCCCACTGCTTTACTTCTTTGGCATCTCCAGGGCGTTGCCCCATTTCGCAAGGCACTTGAGGGCTCGCAACCGTGCAGCAAGCAAGATGGCGAGTCAGGGCCTGATTCAGAAGTTGCGCGGGACCGTCTTCTCACATCCTATTGGCTAGCACTTAGTCACATGGCCACACGCAGGGGCAAGTGAGGCTGGGAAATGTAGTTTTTACCTGGGTGTCTGGGAAGCCCACTAAAACCTTTGTTAATTATTAGAAGATTTTAAAAGGTAAATGTTTCATGCATGTGTGAGAAGACTGCATTCTCCATTTATTGAATGCAGAATTCTTCCTGTGGCCATTAGGTCAAGCTTGTTGTTGCTATTTTGTCAACCTAACATCAGTAATTAAGACTTACCAAAAATTGTAATCTCAGGACTGGAGAGAGGGGAGGAGGAAGGAGAATTGGTGTGGCTCCCACTTAATGGGCACAATGTTAGGGTGTATGGCACACCTCCTGTGGGAAAGACACAATTATAAGAGGGACCCTACCTAACAAATGAAAACATTGTACCTAATTCTTTATACCTTCAAATTAACCCTGAACAATAAAAAGAACAAAAACATCATCAACAAATAATTGCAATCTCCCTCTGTGATAGTAGATTTGTCAATTTCCCCATGTATTTCTATCACGTTTTTGTTTTATATATTTTGAGGCTAGTAAATTAGATCCATTATATTTAGCATTGTCATGTCTTGTTGGAGGATAAACCCTATTGTCTATCTTAAGTGATCCTTCTAGCCCTAATTATGCCTTTTCTTTCAAAGTATATTTTGTTTCACATATGTCTTTATCTTTTTGCATATTTTAAATTTCAACATTTTCGTGTTTTTACACTTTACATATTCCTTTTATAAATATAGTAGAACTTCCATAAATTGACCACCCAAGGGACTGTAACAAACTGGCCTACTTACAGAGATGGTCAACATAAGGAACTTCTATTGAGTACATGTAGTGTATGTCTGGTCAACTTAAGGAGGTGATCAAAGTAGGGAGGTGGTCAACTATGGATGTTCTGTCATATTTAGGTGGATTTTGTTGTTTAAATTTAATCTGACTATTTCTGTCTTTTAATTGGCAAATTTAGACCATAAACAGTATGTGTATACACACACACACACACACACACACACACACATATATATATATATATATATATACAGTAAATACATATATATGTGTGTGTATATATATATTTGAGACAGGGTCTCACTTTGTCACCTAAGTTGGAGTGCAGAGGTGTGATCATAGCTCACTGTAGCTCTGTATTCATAGGTTCAATGGATTCTCCTGATTTAGCCTCCTAAGTAACTGGAACTACAGGCACACACCACCAAGTTGGCTAATTTTTAAAAATTTCTGTATTTGTATTTAGAAAATTTTGCATCTCTAAATTCTCTTTAGCAAAATAGCTTCATATCTTTTGAATTCGTCCCACCTCCCATTTTTTGTTATCATCCACAAAAAAATTTAAGACATGTGATCTTTCCTGTTTCACGTATTTCTTATAGTTTCTTCAGGATTTGTTTTTCCTATTTGAATATCACTTCTTTATAAAGAGTTTTTAATGTGGGTGTTTTCATGCCAAACTTCCTCAAACCTTGTATGCCTTAGAATATTTTTATTGCACACTCTTACATTTGAATGGGAATCTTGTCAAAAATGGAATTCTAGGTTCAAAGTACTCCCCCCCCCATAGTTGACCACTTCCTTAAGTTGACCTAATTTTCATAGACTGGACATGTACCACATGTACGCGCCAGTACAGTAGGCCTATCCTTATGTTGACCACCATTGTATGTTGACCAGTTTGTTACAGTCCCTTGGGTGGTCAACTTAAACAGGTTACACTATACTTCTTTCAGTGATTTAAAACTCACATTTTATTATCTTTTTGCATCTTGTGTTATGGTTAAAAAGTATAATATTCATTTGATTCTTTTTCCTTTGTAGGTATGCTCTTTCTGAGAGTTTCCAAACAATTTTGAGTTTGGTATTACTAAATTTTATTCTAATATGTCTAAGTGTGGGACTTTTCTTCTCTTTCCTTTTGACATTCTATACACCCCTTTAAATTGAAGTTATTCATCTTTAATTCTAGGAAATTTATCTCCATGAATTAATTCTTCATCTATTTTTTTCTCTCCACTTCTGCTTATTTACTTATTTATTTATTTATTTCTATTCTGTGACTCCTGTTATCTGGAAGATTCTCCAAGTCTCTTAACTTTGCTTTTATATTTTCTATACCTGAATACTTCCCTCCTTGTTTTCTGGAGAATTTCTCAATTTGATTTTCCAATTTACTAATTCATCCTCCAGCTGTATCCATTCAACCATGAAGTGATTATGATCTTTATTACCATTATGTAATTTCCATGCCTTATATTTCTCCCTATTCTTGTTTTATATTGTTATGTTTGGATGGACAAAAAGAGAGAAGGGGCAAACCTGGGGGAGAACTTCAAACAGGATGACTCTATTTGGTATCATCCCCCAAGTAACTCTTGAATCCAGGGCTTCCCTTTCAGATTCTCAGGAGTCAGCAACAGGGAGAGGCATGCAGTTTATCACCTACCAACCCTGGGATTGGGAGAAGGCAGGGAATGTGAGGCTATGTAGCCTTCAGTAGTGTTCATCAATGTTTCACTGGAAACATGGCTTCTGCGCTGCCTCAATTTTACTCTTGCACCAGCAAACTGGGCCATTGCTGCTAGTTTCTAAAGGGAAAGGGAAGATATTTCTTGTTTCAAGGCTATGATGGGAGAGAAGAGTGGAGCTCAAGTTGCTTTTTCTGCTGTGCCCTCCTAGAACAGCACCAGCTGCCCTCATTCCAGGCTGTAACTCCTACCACTGCCACCACTGCTCACCTATAGCAGTTGCTCTTCTGAGGTGCTCATAGTTTTCTTCTTTAGTTCCTAAATTTTAGGTTTCCTGCCTCAGTTGGGTTGACTCTGGGGCAAATGTAATGATTTATGTGAATTCTCCATCTTGGCAGGAATTGGAACCTCAGCAGAGCACTTTGCACCCCTGTTCTATTAGTCAGGCTTCTCCAGAGAAATAGAACAAATAGGACATGTATATATAGAGAAAGAAATTTATTATAGTATAAGGAATTGGCTCATGTAATTATGGAAGTTGAGAGGTCTCAAATCTGCAGGGTGAGCCAGGAACCTGGAGATTTGGGAGAAATAAGGCTTTAGTTTAAGTTCAAAGACAGTCTGCCGTAGAATCAGGAAGAGCTAGTGTTGCTGATGAAGTCTGAGGGCAGTCTGCTGGAGGACTCTCTCCTGCTCAGGAAAGGCCAATCTTTTTGTTCTATTCATGTCTTCAGCTGATTGGATGGGTCCATGTGCATAATGGAGGGCCATCTGCTTTACCCAGAGTCCATGGATCTAAATATTCATTTCACCCCAGACCACCTTCTCACCAAATATCTGGGTACCTTGTGGCCCAGCCAACTCGCCACATAAATTTACCATTACACCTGCTATTACAAGTACCGATGTTGGCCTCACTTGAGAGCCTGTTAGAAATACGGAATCTCAGGCCTCTTCCAGACTATACTTTTTAGCAAGATTTCTGCATTTTAATAAGTTACAGATCTTTTCAATTCATTGATCCAGAGCTTCATATCACAAAATAAGGACTTTGGGTTACATCAGAGATTTTCTAATTAAGGTCCTCGCATGGCCAGAGACTTTCAAAAAATAAACACTGCCTTGTCTCACACCAGATTAATTAAAATGGAATCCCTGAGGCCAGGTGCAGTGGTTCACCCTGTAATTTTAGCACTCTGAGAGGCTGAGGCCAGTGGATTATCTCTAAAAAAAGAGCCAGGCATTGTCGTGGGTGTCTATAGTCCCAGCTACTCTGGAGACTGAGGCAAGAGAATTGTTGAGCCCAAGAATTTGAGGTTGCTGTGAGCTATTATGCCACAGCACTCTACTGAGGGCGACAAAGTGAGAATCCATCTCAAAAAACAAAACTAAACTAAAAAAGCCCCAACAAAACTGAATCCCTGAAATGAGGCCCAGGCATCTGTATGGTGTTCTGATAAATCATGCTGGTGAATCTGTCCCTCACTGAAGGTGAGAACCTCACCTGGAATCTTATGAAAATGTAGGTTCTGGGCTTGGCACCTGTAGCACAGTGGTTATGGCACCAACCACATACACCGAAGGTGGCGCGTTCAAACCTGGCCCAGGCCAGCTAAACAACTACAACAAAAATAAAGCCAGGGCTCAGCGCCTATGGCTTAAACGGCTAAGGCACCAGCCACATACACCTGTGCTGTTGGGTTCGAATCCAGCCTGAGCTGCCAAACAACAATGATGGCTGCAACAAAAAAAAACCCAGGCATTATGGTGGGTGCCTGTGGTCCCAGCTACTTGGAAGGCTGAGGCAAGAGAATCACTTAAGCCCAGGAGTTGGAGGTTGCTGTGAGCTGTGATGCTACAGCACTCTACCCAGGGCGACAGCTTGAGGCTCTGTCTCAAAAAAAAAAAAAAAAAAAAAAAGCCAGGCATTGTGGTGGGTGCCTGTAGTCCCAGCTACCTGGGAGGCTGAGGCAAGAAAATCGCTTAAGTCTTAAGAGTTTGAGATTGCTGTGAGCTGTAGCGCTACAGCACTCTACTGAGGGCGACATAGTGAGACTCTGTCTCAAAAAAAAGAGAAGATAAAAGAAAATTCAGATTCTGGCTCAAGAGATCTGGCCAGGTTTGAGATTATATTTCCAACACACACTGCTGTCCCAGGACCACACTTGGAGTCGGGAGACCCTGGTTTGGATGATGATGGGTGAGGTCCTTTGCAGTTCCGGACTGCACAGGTTTGCCAAAGTGGGCTCCACCTGGGAACAAATCTCTTAGTATCTAGCCAAGAAACAAAGCCTCTCTCTGTGGGGCTTCCAGCATCTTCTGCTCTCCTCAAGTCAGAGGAATCTGGTGTCTTCCCACTGCTGTCTCCTCCTTGGATGCTAATGTTGCTCCTATTGGAAGCTAGACGCCCTACCCTGGGGAAATAAGGCTCTAAAGACATTAGATGTGTCCTCTGTGGGGGTAGGCAGATTGAGAATGGTTATTTGGCATCAGAATAATGTTCTGCAGTGGCTGAGAGCCTCCAGTCAATTGTGTGGTAACTCCAAGATGCTCAGCCCAAGCTGCAGCCCTGTGGAGTGTCCTCCTGCCTCCTCAGTGGAAGTGACTTTTCCCAGCCAGCCACTGTCTTGGCGTGAGTGCTGGGTATTTAGCTCCTTCTAGACTGAGGTCTCTTTCAGGGCAGCCTCTGTGAATCCCTGCTTTCCTGCTGGCTCCTTCTAACACCTGTCCCTAGCAGCAGCCAGGGTGAAGCTTGAAAATGTAAGGTTTTATACTCTCGGCTTGGAGCCCTCCGGTGGCTTCCCTTGATGCTTAGAGCAGAATCCATGCTTGTCCCACGGCCTGTGTGGCTCCAGGTCCACCAACATCATCCTTCTCTGCCCCTTGCTTGCCCTGCTCTGGCCACGGTGGCCTCTCCCAGGGTGCCGGCTCACTCCTGCCTCAGGCCTTCCCAAGTATCACTCCTTCTACCAACAAACACACTTTCTCCCAGACCTCCATGTGGCCGGCTGCTGCTTGTCACTTACCTCGCGGCCTCAATGTCACTTCTTTTAAGAGGAGAACCACACTTCTAACTGGCCTCTCCCCTCCTCAAACCCTGTTTTTGCATCTTCATAGCATCTGACTGTTAGAATTCTCTTACTAATCTTGAATTTTATACTGCCCTTAGCTCAGTTTGTTCATTTAAGAATACTTCTGTTCCCCCAACCAAAATGTGGATAGCAGTTCTGAGTGTTCTCCAGAAAAATGAATTCATAAAGAAGCACCATGAAAACAACACACATTTGACAGAAACAACATGGCTCTTAGTCCGACTCTGGCCACGTTGGCCTCTCCCAGTTTGCCTTTGTAGGGACCCTGAGCTGTGGAATGTTTGGCAAACAGGTTTGAGGAGCTCATAGCAAGTTCAGGAGAAGCTTTTGCCCATGTTCTGAATCCCTCTTTGGTGCCCAGTGGCAAGCTGGCAAGAAGCTGCAGACGAGGGCACAGGCAGAACCAGCAGGGCTTGGATCTCTGTCTTGCCCCAGGGTCCTAACACAGCCAGGAAGATGGCAACTTTCAGCACCTGCCTCAGGTCTCCACTAAACTCTGGCAAAGTAACCCGGACACAGGCTGCCAGGGATGACACCCAGGGAAGTTGATGCTGGCAGGAGTGGAAGTGAGCTAGGGGCCAGCAGGAGACCACAGACGCAGTGGGCGCAGGGCTGTCTCCACCGAACCTCAGGTGTCTCTTGACCTCTTTGGTAGGACTTCACTGCTTTCCTGTGTCTGCAGGATTCCACGCAGCTGACAAGGTGGACAGGCAATGTGATGCTTCCCTTGTACAAATATTGTAGCTTCACAACCTCACGGGGCGGTCGCTGGGCCCCTCCAGGTGGTCCCTGGAGGTGGAGGGAGGGGCAGAGCTTGGCATACAAATTACACCAGACTGAATCTACTTTCAAGGTCTATTTTCCATCGGAGATGTAAATTTCCATTAAAATGTGCAAAGTGAGCATTAAAACAGAACCATGTGAAAAAGGTATTTGCTCAGAACAAGATCCTCAGATGTTTTTTATGTGTGTTGGGGGAAGGAGAGAGTATCAAAGGATAGACAAAGATAACCTCAGTGTATGTGATTTGGGTTTTATCAAAAGGTCCCAGAAATAAAATGATTTGGGCAATTGCTGTGAAGGCTTCTGGGGTGCACCATTCTTTTCATTACCCTGAATTTAATTCATTAAGGAGAAATGGTACACTTGCTCCATCAGGCACAGTGCCAGGGGCTGGGGACAGAGCAATGGGCAAGATGTATGTATGTCATTGGCCCTACTGGGTCACATCATCAGGTGGAGGATGTAGATAAGAGCCACATCCACCTAATCCTGACAGCTGGAGGCAGCCACCTCCTCCCTAGCTAAAACCAAGGACCTGAAATCCAAAGGCCCAGTGGATGTTCCTAACCCATTTACTTCCAGCTGTTTGGGTTAGGGACAATTATTTAATTTTTTTATGTCTTAGTTTTCTCAGCTATAACATGAGGAAATGACATCTGCCCCATCCACTTTATGGGTTTTTATGAAGACCCAATGAGGTAATTTACCCAAAAGCCTTTTGTGAGCTTGTGAGGAGACATCTGAGTTATTATTGGTACTACCAAGAATTTGGTCTGGGAGTTTCCCACGATGTTCTCTCACTGTTCACTATAATGTTATGGCACCACTTGTTACCAATGGGATGTGAAAATCTGAAAAAAGCTATAAGGATGCAGTATTACAGTGGCCACTAGCCACATGCTGAAATGGGGCTGGTGGATCAACT
This sequence comes from Loris lydekkerianus, assembly GCA_963574355.1. NCBI lineage: Eukaryota > Metazoa > Chordata > Mammalia > Primates > Lorisidae > Loris > Loris lydekkerianus. The sequence continues at coordinate 14,652 of CAUYPK010135820.1, forward strand.
GAGCTTAGGAGTTCAAGACCAGCTTGAGCCAGAGTGAGACCTTATATCTACTAGGAATAGAAAAACTATCCGGGCTTTGTGGAAGGTGCCTGTAGTCCCAGCTACTTGGGAAGCCGAGACAGGAGGATCTTTTCAACCCAGGAGTTTGAAGTTGCTGTGAGCTAGGCTGATGCCCTGGCACTCTAACCTGGAACAACAGAGTGAGACTCTCTCTCAAAAAAACCCAAACAAACCAACAAACCAAAAGCCCAACATCTAAAATGCATACATTTTTTTTGTCTGATGTGGTTGCCTGCCTAGAGGAGCCTTTGAGATGAGCCATTTCCATCCACCAAAGATGGGTTTGGAATATGGTCCACCTTTCAGCACGATGCTACTGAGGTCTTCTGAGCTGATTGCCCTCTGAAGAAACACTAGCATTGGTCAACTCATAGAGAGGAGTTTGCTGATTGGCCTGATCCCAAGCAGAAGCAACAGATCACTGCCTGAATTCTACAAGTGGGATGACCAGTAGCAATATAAAGGGCAAACAAACAAGAAAGTCTTTCTTCGTGAGAATGTTTCCACTGCAGTTAGGTTAGAAAATGATCCAGGGACGATATAAACTAGCCCTTTCATTTAGCAAAATAAGATGCCTATCTGCTTGGTAATCTGTGCAGCGCCAGTCTGAGCCAGACTCTTGTTTTTAAAGGTTTTGCCTAATTTGCCACCCCCACACCACCTCCCCTCCTGCTGCCTCCCATCGGGCTGGACAAAAAGAAAGGAGACAGTGGGTTGCCGACACCGCCATGTGACAGGTCCTTGTAGAATGGCTTCCGGAACATTTATGCTAAATAACCACAGGCAAAAGGTGAAACGTTGATGACAGGAGGCATCCGTATTTCCTGGGGTTTTGTTCCAGTTTTAATGAATATGGATAATGCACAGAACGTCTCAGTTTTTGGAGCTGTGTTTTCTCATTAAACACAGCCACTCGGCATGGGGAAGGAACTGGACATTCCTGACACATTATTTGGCAGATCTCAATCACAAGTGCTCCAATATTGGCTTTCAGAAACCCATTCCAAATTTGGCCCAGACTGTCAAATTTTGTCCAGGACACCAAGTAAAAAGGTGCCTCTGAGCCCTGAACATAGTGCCAAGATTAAAAAAAAAAAAACATTTGCAGGATCCCCGGGGACCTTGCTGAGGCAGAGCAGTGATTTGCTCTTCAAACGACCTTTCCTTCCTTAGAAAAGATCACAGGGAAAGAAAGTGCATGAGGTGCTTTAGGTGTCCCCACATGAGTTGTACACTGCCAAGTTGTCCAGGGGCTTCTGTGCTGGGACCAAGTGAGAAACATTTTGTCCCTGCCCTAGGGTGCCTGCTTTCAAGCAGTTAATACAACTATTGTATAACTGGTGGCACCTGTCCAATTAAAAATGAAATTTGCTTTAAGGTAAAAATATGTTATATTCTGGGGCTGGGCCACCCAGCATTTATCAACACATGGTCTAGAGACCACCCCCATCCCAAACGTCAGAATCAGGGTACTTATTTCCATGGCAGATTTCTAGGCTCCTAACCATCTACCAAATATGTAGGAGTGAGAACAAAGCTCCCAGGAAATCCTCACATGCCCTAAAGTTTATGAGCCCTTGGTTGTTAAAAAGCCTTCATATGTTTTTAAGCCATCACAGCAAACCATAAAGGAGAATAAGATTGGTTTCTTTTGCTGATGTCCATATAAACTCATTTAACTGTGTCTGTTGTAGGAAAAGTTTGAGCCACAAAAGACAGGGACTACTTGTAGCCTTTGCCTCTGCTGATTGATAATGTGTATCTTGTCCTTTTGCAGTTGTGGGTCCTTATCTACCCAAGAACAACATTTCTAAAAACTTATTTCTTTGTGTCTTCTGGGGGAAGAATTTGTCCTTCAGTTAAATGATTGCAACATGTTTATAAAAGCAAAAGGAAAACAATAAAACCATTTTGTCAAACTTCTTATTTCCCTGGCACCAGTTTTGCAGTGGTAAGAAAGCAATTCAGCGAAACTTACTGTTCTCCATCTTACACTGCAGAATACATAAGGATGTGTGTATTTCCACACTCACTCGTGTACACATTATCACCCAAGAGAGTCTGTGTTTCCTAGTCTTCAAACAACATGCTTTTTAGAATTTACACTATACAGAAATCTACAATGTTTGTTGCTTAAAGTACATTGATATTAGATCTATCTAGCAAGAACTGAATAGAGCATTGAACCCTTTCTGATGTATGTAGGTGGATCTAAATTGCTTATTTTAGGATAAAGTGAACTTTTTAGTTTTAAACTTTATGGGTATCTGCTTAACTTAGGCAGAACCTATTGCATTGGACGACGTGAAACAAATGACTCACCACCCAAGTAACAAATGAATGTTTAACCAAATAGTCCTTAAATATTATGAAACAGGCCTCTAAAATCCCCCAGCTACTTGGTCTAGGGACCACACAAAGTCAGTAAGACCAAATGAAAATGCCAGTATTAAACCAAAGTCACAGTACCTTTCTTCTTATGAACAATGTAATCTTTTCTCCATTAGAGAAGCTCTCTTTTTAGTTGGCCTTGTAAAGCTAGAAATACCAGGAGGACCTCCTGAGACTCCATCCTGAAGAAAGAAAAATGTTGCTTTCTTCATTTTGTGACCATGGGGAGTTTTGAAAGTGTGTAGCCAAAAATTTTGTTAGTTTTAGAGATGACACATTTAATGATTTTGCTGAGGTTGTTGGGCCAGGAGGTCATATAAAGTCCAGCTTCTAGATCATTCTCTCTAACCTCTTAAAACTTTCTGGCTCAATTATAGTGTTAGAGATCCACCTCGTTCAACTTCCATGCTTCTAAGAAACACTGGACTGTTATGATATAAAATTAGGAAGACATATACAAAATGTTTTCAAAATGTGCATCTCTGTGTGTGTAAGTGTGGATGCATGTCTGTGTTTTCTTTGTTTGGATGTGAGTGAAAAAAATTGGGTCTTAAGACATAGCAGAGTTTAGCCAGGAAATGAAAATTTACTCCAAGTATTTTAAGCAGAGGATATTGAATACAGGGAATTGTTTAAGCAGAGGATGAAAGCTCTGAGAAGTCAAACAAAGGGAGTGAAGGAACCTGGAAGTCAACAACAGCAAGAAGCCAGTGTGTATGTCTCGAGGCTTGGGGTTTGAAAGGGGGAGAGGTGCTACTGCAGCCGGGAGCGGGATTGCTCAACACCTGCGGGGGCATAGCTGGTGGGAGGTGGGCAGAGAGAGAAGGGGAGAGATACCCACCCTTCTCCTTTCTTTCCACTCTCCAGTTACCTGCCAGTCTCCACTTAGCCTAATTCACCTTGGAGCTTGCAAAACACAATCTGCCTGGGTTCTGCTGGGGACCAGAAGTGCAACTAGAAACCCTTTGAGAGCCACTGAAAAAGGGACCACATCTTTCGGAAATTCTCCTTTATGATGGTCTTGTGGCACTGAGATGGAGACTATTCAGCCATACTAGTTCTTTCCAAAGGAAAATCTATGCCCTTGGGGGGTTGTACTAACTTACACTATTTAGCTGATATACTAAGGTAATGTAAACAAGAAAATATAGTAATTATTATTAGAATAGTAATCTATAAAATGCATTCTTTATGGGACTGTAACTCATGTTGAGAACTCTAAATAGCTTTGTTTTCTATTTTCTATACAGCCTTTCTCCCCCCAAAATAGAGAGTAATCAAACCACGTAAAGGCTTGATTTGGCCTTTAAAAAAAAAAAAAAAAAAAAAAATTTAAAAATTTTAAAGTGGTTAGGGCAGCACCTGTGGCTCAGTGGGCAGGGCGCTAGCCCCATATACTGAGGGTGGCAGGTTCAAACCCGGCCCCGGCCAAACTGCAACAAAAATATAGCTGGGCATTGTGGCAGGTGCCTGTAGTCCCAACTACTCAGGAAGCTGAGGCAAGAGAATTGCCCAAGCCCAGGAGTTGGAGGTTGCTGTGAATTGTGATGCCACGTCACTTTACTGAGGGTGATAAAGTGAGACTCTCTACAAAAAAAAAAAAAAAAAATTTAAAGTGGTTTTAGATTTACAGATCTAAAAATTGCAAGGATAGAACAGAGACTTCCCATATCCCTCACCCACTTTATTCTCTTACTCATATCTTATTTTAGTACGGTACCTTTGTCACAATTAAGAAACCAATACCGATACATTATTTTTAACTAAAGTCCATAGTTTATTCACATTTTCTTCAGGTTTTCCTGATGTCCTTGTATGTATTTCTTTTTCTTGTTCCAGGATCCCCTTCAGACTAGCATATCACGTTCACTCATCACGTCTCATTAGGCTCCTCCTGACTATGACAGTTTCTCAGACTCTCTTGTTTTTTGATGACCTTGACAGTTCTGAGAAGCTATTTTATAGAATATAGAATTGTGATTTGTCTGATTTTTTTCTCATGATAAGACTGAAGTTATGGAGTTAGGGGGAAGGCCACAGATATAGTGTCATTTTTTCCAAATTTTATCAAGGACACATACTATGCACATGATGTACCACAGTTGCTGTTGAACTTGACCACCAGGTCAGATTTCTCTGCCACAGAGCTCTTCTTCCCCCATCCCTTCCCTCCTGCACCTTCGGGAGGACGTCATTTACAGTTCTGTGTGCCCCACCTTCTTGAGGATAGAACATCTACATAAGTTGTTCGAAATTTCTCTGCACTGAAGATCTGTCTGTTCTCCCCCATTTATTTATTTATCCAGCCCTTTATTTATATGAGTATGGATTCATGAATATTCATTTTATAATTTGAGTTATAATTCAATATTGTATTTATTTTTTGGCTCAAATTGCTCCCAGCGTTAGTGAGTGGGAGCTCTTTCCGTTGGCTCCTTTGTCCCTTTGATATATCACTGTTGCTGTGGTTTTTTGTTTATTTGGTTATCACTTCATTACACACTGCCCCAGGCTCATCTTGCGTATTTCCTGCCCTAGTCTTAGAACCAGCCATTCCACCCCCTGCCCCAGGAGTCCTGGATAAACTATTACTGAAGAATAGTTTTAGAAACCAAGATTTGGGTGCTAAGTGTGTTAAATCGGGCCACTTTTAATCTACCTGTTCATTTCCAAAACATGAATATTTTCTCAGCCCTAATTCTAAGTGGAACCTTGGAGCAGACAGAAGAAATGGAGTGCAAAACTCCTGGTCCAAGAAGAGTGCCATTGATAAGGTGTGGATGGAGCTCCATGGGGGTTTGAAGGTGGAAGGAAATGTCAGCTAGGGATAAATATCATGGATATCTTCCTTCTTGATTCTTATCTACTAATCTCAAGGGCCATATCTTTGTAGCTCTGCTCAAATCTTCCCTTCCAGAGTCTGTATTCAGGCAGCTCTGAGTCTGAATTCTAGTTCTGCCATTTATTGGCTGTGTGACCTGTCACAAGAGTCTCTCTCAACTGCACTGAACCTCAGTTTCCTCATCTTTAAATCAGAGGTGTTGATGCTATTAGGAACCACCTGCAGAGGCCCTTGGGGAGATTAAAGAGTTCCCAGCACAGCCTTGGGCACAGTTAGGCCAAAGGACAGTTAATGTCTTGGGACAAACTTACCTTTGGAGTATCAGCTGACTCCTAGGATGGTGCTGGAGAAGAGGCTGGAGTCGAGGAAAGGGCTGTGGAATGGGCTGACTCCTAGGGTTAAAGTCAGGTCTGCCTACAGATGACATTTCTCTTGGGAAGTCAACTATAAAGTATCAGGACCTGGAGTCATTTAGTATTTGGTGGCTCAGCACAAACTCTAGCAGCAGGAGTCATAGCACCTGCTACAAAAACAAACAAAAAACCCCCCATAAAACAACCATCACGATTTGTGCTCATCCAAATACATCAGGCCAGGCTCTGATATCAACATCTGCTTGACATTCTAGAAGGGGTCCTTATGCTGGAATTCCCAACCACCGAGCTGCTCCCCCACAGTGACAACATAGTTAATAAAACGTTTTCTGTTCTGGAAAGAAAATGGGGTTTCGACTGCTTTAGAGAGGGCTGAGACCTTCTCAATGGGGTCAGGCAAAGCGCAGATGTCATGAACTTTCCTAACAGGTTGGGCTCGATACTCAGCAGCCCTGAGACCAATGCTAAGATGGAGGCCTTGGCCCTTCCACTGGTGTTTTCCTGATATCTAAAGGAGGGCATGGCTGCCCCATTTGGTGTTTTCCTTTTACCTGAGAAGAATCTAGACCAGTCATTGTCAAGGTACAGTCTGGGGGACCAGCAGTGGTAGTGTCACTTGGGAACTTGTAAGAAACACATATCCTTTAGTCCCGTCCCAGCCCTACTGAAGTAGAAATTCTGGGAGCTGAGCATCACCCCTCTTCCTTGCCCACCTCAATCTATGTTCTAATGAGCCAGAAAAAGTTTAGAAACCACTGATTCAAAAGATGCAGGGTTTCCTGCAGCTTTCCATTGGAAACCTAAGTCATTCTGAAGTTAGAGAATGGCTTTCTCTTCTATGTGACATCAAGTAGATGTTTAGTAAAGTTTGTTGAATGAATTTTTTAATTTAAAAAAATATTGAAGTGGCTAAAACCCATAATACTCTCAACACCAAATGCTTATGATGATATGGAGCCACTGGAACACTTATTTGTTGCTGGTAGGAATGCAAAATAGTAGTCACTTTGGGAGGCAGTTTGGCAGTTTCTTACAAAACTAAACACACTCTTACCATCTTATCTAGAAGCCATGTTCTTTGCTGTTTACCCAAAGGAGTTGAAAACTTATGTCCATGTTTACAGTAGCTTTATTCATAGTTGACCAAACTTGGGAGCAACCAGGATATCCTCCAGGGGGTGAATGGAAAGACTGTGGCACATCCAGACAATGCTAAAAAGAATCAAACTGTCCAGCCACGAGAAGACATGGAGAAACCATAAGTGCATATTGCTAAGTGAAAGAAGCCGCCTGTAAATCCCAGCTATATGACATTCTGGAAGAGGCAAACTGTGGAGACAGTGAAGGGGGCAGAGAGGGATGACTAAGTGGAGCAGAGAGGATTTTTAGAGGCAGTGAAACTGCTCTGTATGAGACTGTCATGGTAGATATGTGTCATTACACATTTGTCAAAACCCACAGAATGTACAGCACAAAGAATGAACCTTAATGCAACTATGAACTTGAGTTAAGGATAATGTAATTTTTGGTTCATCAACAGTAACAACTGTTCCATACTAATGAAACATGTTAATGATAGGGGGAGCTGACAGGGGTGGGGGCCTGAGGGGTAAACAGGCACTCTCTGTACTTTCTAACTCATTTTTCTGTAAGCCCAGAATTGCTCTAAAAAGAAAATCTATTAAAAAAATGGAACTAAAAATAAAATGGAACTAGGTAAGGTCAGAAGGCCCCTTGATGAACAACCACTGCTGGGCATTTGAATTAATATCTTAATGAAAAACAGCCTAGAACCCCATACCCAGGTAAAGGGTCAGGTCTGGTTGCCCTTGACACCCCCATGGTCTCTTCTTACCATTGAGCCTCACTACCAACACACTGGGGTTAGACACCCAAACACATGTGTGTAATGATTTCGGAGCATCTTGCCTCATTAGAAACAGTTCTTTCATCTCTTCTCCACAGGAAAGCAAGTTTTTCTTACTCCTAAGTGTAGGAGTACACCGAATTCTGCAGTTTTTGGCTGGGGTTGGGTTTGAACCTGCCACCTCCGGTATTTGGGGCAGGCACCCTACTCCTTCGAGCCACAGGTGCTGCCCAGTGCAACAAATTCTGGATGGGATTGTGCCTGGCCCCCTTTGTAAAATTCCAGATCCTGTGGAATGTCTTGAGATACTGGAAGAAAAATTTCAATAGTTGGGCTATCTTGTTGGGTGAAGGTCTTGGGATACTGCTCCTTGTGGAGTGAATTGGTTGTTTTGAAGAAGTTTGTATTTGCCTTAAGATGATGAGGAGAAGCTTCTCTGTGACACAACCACACTTCACACTCATGGATACGCTCCAGCAACGTTAACCACGTGGCTCTTCTAATCTTTTTTTTTTTTTTTTTTAGATGATCTAATTGTTACTTTTCCATTTTAAAAAATTATTATTTTTTTAAATTAATAAAAAATTAAATAATTATTATTAAATAATAAAAAAATTATTATTTTTTAAAATCAGTAAAACAACCCATCTACATATGACAGATCCTAAGAGGGACTGAATCTCTTTAAAGATTCTGAAAAATCCCTGTCTATATTCCAGTACCAATATAAAATATTTTACATTTATTGATAATTAATGTAACATCATTGTCAGTATATGCAACAGACTTTGTCCTAAGTATAATTTAAAAATAAATCAATAAAATTCATCTAATAAATACTAAATACACTAAATAAGTAACAGTTATTGAATATCAGATATTGTTTGCGTAACTCAGGATCAAATGGAAGGCCTATTTTTAGCTCTTTGAGGATTCTTCATATTTTCTTTCAAAAAGGCTGTGTTTGCCATCCCACCAATAGTGCCTAAGAGTTCCCCTCCCTTTGCACCCACAGCAGCATCTGTAGCTTTGGGACTATTCTCATTGGTAACTACCCAGAAGAAAAGAAATCATTTTATCATAAGGCTATTTGGACTGGACTGTTTAGAATAGCTTACTTCGCAATTGCAAAGGTGTGGAAACCACCCAAAAGAACATTGACCCCTAGGAGTGGGTTAATAAGCTGTGGTTATGTATACCATGGAACAGCCACAAAAAGACGGAGACTTTTGTATTTACCTGAATGGATTTGGAGAACATTTTTCTTAGTAAAGTAACTCAAAAATGGAAAAGCAAGCATCCCATGTATTCAATACTAAGTTGAAACTAGTAGATTTGCAACTATAGGCCCTCAGAGATTAAAAAAAAACAAATTAAAGGAAAGGGGAAGAGAGAGGCACTTAAGTAAGTTTTCCCACCTAACAGGTACAATGTGGTACACCTGGGTGAAGGACTCAGCTACACCTCAAATGTAAACAATGGAACCTGATCATATGTGCCCTCTTATTAATCTGAAATTAAAAAGAAGAACACATAATGCTCCAGTGATGTTAGTAAAGGGGTTGCTAGGAAAACAATGGTAGATGAGGCAGAACATCAGTTTGCTTTAGGATGGCAATAAACTTAGCTAAGATTCTTCATTTCTCAGCCCCCTTGTAGCTAGTGGGGGCTCTATGGCTGTTCTGACCAATGAGACATAAGCAGATGTTTCAGGGTGGGGATTCCAGGAAAGTTCTTTTAAAAACAGGACAGAAAAAAAGAAAGTTAGGGTGGAGAGAATAAACTACCATGCATGCGTCTTTTATCATGTGTCCTTGTCTTTCTTCTGCCTGGAATGCTGATGCAATGCTGGAGGTAGGGTTGCCATTTTGTAGTCATGAGGTGGCCATGAGCATAGAGGCACAAACTGAGGATAGGGAAGCAGGTATCTAGAAGATAATTAGTTCTGGATGGTATCGTGCAGCTTCCACACCAGTCCTGAATGGCTTACCACTGCAAAGCCCCTAATTTGTTTAAGTCAGTATTTTTGGAGTTTCTGTTACTTGCAGTCAAGACTAACCTCTAACCAAATAGAGGTATAGTCAGTCTACTCTAATGGTTGAGAATATGGACTCTGAGGTGTGGCATAGCCAGTGATATGTTCTGCTGTGTGACCTTGAATGTATCATGTCACATTTCTCAACTTTAGATGCTTCATTGCAAACAGAATTAACAACAGACCACTGGATTGTTTTAAGAATAACGTGACATAATGTATTTGAAGATCTACCAGCATAGTGTCTGACACACCAAGTGAATAGATGGTAGTTCAACATTGATGTTGCTTTCAATACAGATACAGAGTGAGTGGTCATGTACAAGAACTTTTAAAAGTAGAGCAGGATCTGGGAGCATTGTGTCTCAGACTCTCTGAATATTATACAACTTCTGGAATTCATTGCCATGTGAAAAGTCAAGGTCATCTGATGCCAAGTGGATCTTTCCAGGCCTGAATTCAGACTGGTATTGCCTCCCTCAGCCCCCTTCTAGGGGGTGGTGTCTGTCGATCATTCTAGAAATACTACCCCACTCATCATGTAGCCCCTGACTGGCTAAGGGGAACTAGACAGTTCCACAGAGAGTCCACAGGCCGTGAGTCACGTCTCTAAGGCCATTGCTTCAGACTCAGCTGATGGCAGCAGCAGGAGACATCGCCCCTGAGGGGCCGTTCTGTGGGTGGCCAGAAGCTGAACAACAGTCTCCTGGTAAATTTCTTACCCTCTGAAATGGCTGTCTTGAGTATTCTCGTCTCCCCTTGGAAATTCTTCCCTTTCTTATTCCCACCTGATGACAATGCATCTGATTTTAGTGAGAAAATAGAAGCGACTGGAAGATAATTGATTCATTCTCCCTGAACTGAATCTGTGCCCCCTGGCTCTGCAGTCCTTCCTGCTCCCAGGGATGAGCTGGATCTGCTCCTCGCAGAGGAGAGTGCCTAACCCAGACTCTGGGACCCCATCCCTCTCTTCCCTTTAGCACCACATCCAATTGTACCTGTCTTCTCTTTGCAGATGAGCTCTGATCTCCATCTCACAACAACATCACAGCAGCCTCCTGCCTTGAACCTGAATGCCTCTCCAACCTCCTCCTTTCTGCCCTGCTTCCCTTCACAGCCACGCTCCGGCTCTGCCTTGCTGTTTCTTCTTTCTTGTCTCCTCACACTCTTGAACTCACTTGAGTCAGACTTCTGTTTCCACCGTCATCTTGAAGCTGCCCTATCAAGGTCACCCGTGATGCCCTTGTTGCCATATCTAACAGGCGATTCTCAGTCTTTGGTTTCTGCAGTGTTTAGCTGCACATCACCCAAATGATTATGCTCTTTTTGAAAAGCTGCCTTTACTCTGTCTCTTTGGTACAAATTAGACAATGGCAAATATATTTATAACACAACGTGCGTGACCTCCACTGTGGTGAGGACACCCAGAATGGCACCCGTTCTGTGAAGCACACAGCACATGTGTTGAATGGATGAATCTAGGTCAGGGCCAGCAAGGTACAGCCCACAGGCCAAGTCTGGCCCATTGCTTGTTTTGTAAATAAAGTTATATTGGAACACAGTCATACTCACTCCTCCACAGATTGCCTAAACTGTGTTCACGCCAGCGGAGCTGAATAGTTGTGACAGAGACTGTATAACCTACAAAGCCAAAAATATTTACTATCTGGTTCTCTACAGAAAATGTTGCCAAACTCTGATTTAAACCACAACTCTGACTTCCACTGTGCTGTGTGCACAAGACCCTGAGCTCAGATAATGGAGGAGAGAAAGTCCACGTGGCGAGGACACAACTTCCTCTCCCACCTCTCGCATTACCAGGGTGTGTCTTGGCCAAGGGCTGACATGAACTCTTCATGTTGTATAATGAAGGAATGTGGGCAGAAGAGGGAAGTTAGAACAAAAAGAAAATCAACCATAATTAATAAGAAAAACCATCCCCGTGCAACCATTTTATATCACACACTTTATGTATTTTATTTCACTGAATCTTCCTATAATCCCGTGAGGCAGGCTCTGCCATCTCAGTTTTGCTGACAAGATACAGAAATTCATGCAAGTCGAACTTCACCATGGCCGGTGGGGTTTCTGGGGTACAGAATATTCTCAGGATTGGCTTCCTAAATGATGAGGTGGAGGGATGCTGGGAGCGCTAGGTGGACTCCTAGAGCATTGTCCTGGAGAAGGACGAGATGCTGGATGTGGTCAACCGGCTGCTGCAGCACATCCTGCACCAGGAGACCAGGTGGAGACACAGGGTTCATGAGGGCACAGGCGCAGGCCAGGCCCTCCAGGTCAAGACGAGGAGGGGACGCCTCCCCAATCAGCTGTGTTTCTATGAGCACACAGAAAAGCCGCCGGTGGCCAGAACTGGGTCCTTCCTCTCTCTCTCCCTCTCCCCCTCATCACTGGAGGTGTAAGGGCCATCTGGCATTGGTAAAGGGCACAGCAGGACTCAATGACACAATCTGGCTCTAGACTTCTTGCAACTTTACCGTAATGCATAAGAGGGTCTTCAGTGAATAGCTGTCCAACAAGCAAATTTGAACCCAGATCTCCTGAACCCCAGCCAGTGCCTTGGCTCCTGGCCCGTGGAGGCTACCCTCTCAAGGTCCCCAGGGCTGTGTGGCAGCTTGCTCAGAGCAGAGAAGGCAGGGAGAGGGAGCTGTTTCTGCAGAAATTACTAGAACAATTCAGAATTTTTTTATCTTCTGTCTACATTTTATCTCTCTTGGGGCACTGCCCATTTCCCTGGGGAAACCATAATTTCAAGAACTGGTGATAACATCTGTCTTCAGACTCGTGAACCATTTGCAGAAATATATTTCATGAAAGAACTAAGCCTTCCCATTTCAAGGCTGTTTCTTACAAAATCATTGAAGTAGCTTTTTTACTCAAATCTGCTAGGGGTTGTGATTGTGAGAGCCTTCTCCAACTGACTATTGTACAAATCATGGCTCTCCATCGGGAGGTAATTTTTTTTCTTCATGAGAAACTTATTTAACTTAATACTTAATACTTGATATATTTCTCTTTCAAAATCGAGTACAACCATTATCATTTTTATCCACATTTGGCCATCTCTCAAGAATGGGCTAGTCAAGAAAGGAGGTATTCTCTGCTCATTAAGACCTGTTTTTGATTTTCTGGTTGTGGGAAAAAATTAGTGACAAGTAACTGTCACTGACAAGTACCAAGAACTGTCCCCCCACTCCCCAACTTCTCTTTATCAATTAATACCCTCTGTATTAATCATCTTGGGCTTCCATGACAAACACCATAGACAAGGGGTTTAAACAATAGGCGTTAATTTCTTACAGTTCTGGAGATTGGAAGATGAAGGTGCACACTGAGTTGGTTCCAAGTAAGGGCTCTCTTCCTACTTGAAGACGGCCACCTTCTTGCTTTGTCCTCAGGTGGCATTTTCTTAGCATGTGTGCATGTGGGGTGGGGGATGGGAGGAGGGGGAGTGATTTCTGCTTCTTATAAGACAATTCTATTGGATCAGGACTCCACCCTTATGATGTCATGTTACCTTAATTACCTCCTAAATGTCTTATCTCCAGATAAAATCCCATTGGGAGGTAGGACTTCAATATATAAAACCTGGGAGGACGTGATTCAGTCCCTCTCCTAGGTCCCTGAGAACTGTCCCATATGACCTAATACCAGAAAACTTTTGCAAACTGACTTTTCAATTATTGTTCAATATGGTTTTGAGTCCACGGTCAACCTGCCTCCATGAACAAAGATCTCAAACTATAGTAGAACCTCCATAGTTGACCACCTCCCTACATTGACGACTTCCTTAAGTTCACCTAATTTCATAGACTGGACATGTACCACATGTACTTGTCAGTACAAAATGCCTAATTCCCTATGTTGATCACCTCTGTGTGTTGACCAGTTTGTTACAGTCCCTTGGATGGTCAACTTACAGAGGTCCTGCTGTGTATACTTCAGCTTTAATTCCTTGCACACATGAAGAAAAAAATCTGCCTGTCATAAATCAGTTAATAGTTTTTCCCAGTATTCCATGCGGGAATAGTGGTAATTTTCTTTCAGTAGTTGCTTCAAAGGTCCCAGGCATCACACTAAGTATTTTGTATGTCTAAGGATTTTTAAAGTCTTTTCCTCCAATGGGCAACCTTGTGATGGGTGAGGCAGTATCATTATTCCCATTTCATGGATGAGGAAACTCAGGTTTAGGGAAGCAGAGCAACTTGCTCAAGAGAACAGAGCCAGGAAATTACCCAGTCCAGATTTTAACTCAGTGCTGTTTAATTCCAAAGTGTTCTCCTAATCACACTCTGGGTCGGCCAGTTGGCCATGAAACCTACACTTCCATGTGCTTTGGCCCATAATTGTGGGGAGTGATGGTTCAATGTAACTCTTTAGATTAACCTGTAGCTGAGAAGAAAAGAAATTCCGTTTGATCCAGTTCTGCTTTTACTCAACATTGGTTTTATTCATTTGTTTTTGTTAGTAATCACTGAGGCAAAGGGATACCTTTCTGAAAAGCTCCTGACAACCTAAAACATTTTGCTTTTATTAGATGTCAAAAAAGTTTCTGGAAAAAGGCACTTCTAAAAAAAAAGAGGGAGAGAGAGAGAATTGCAACTGTGCTATTTCCCATTTAGTAATTTATTTTAATGGCTATCTTCTCGCACTTGTGTTGAGGGTGTCCTAAGACAATTTTATGGGTCTTTTAAAATTAAAAATTTTCCTCACTTTTCAGAAACCAAAAGGGAAAACTATCACAGAAAATATTTTTCCTTTCTGTCCGTTCTGTTACAAGTAATATGTTTTTGTCATGATTAAAATCATTTTTCCCCAAAGGAGTCCAGCTGTTTGAATGATCTGAATTGGAGGAGTGGAGAGGAATGGAAGGGTGTGCCTTCCTTCTAGAAAGCTGAGGGGAGCAGAATGTGGGCTGTACAAGCCTCAGAGAGGAGCAGAAACGGGCAAGAACAGACAATCCAATCCATTATCCCTAGGTATTAGAATTAGGGGGCTTATCTCTTTCTTCCTAAACATTGACACTTACAGGAGAATTTTCCAGCTTCCAGAGAAAACAGGTTGTCTTTTTGTTTATCCTTTCCTATATCTATTCAACTGCAAAGCAATTATTTTGGGGGCAGAAGTAAGCCCTTCAATTACAAAGAAGCTCATTTCAAAGCTTCCAGGCGGCTTAACTTTTGTTGTCTGTGCCCACACATTCCATAAACAGTTCTTCATCAAAATAGTTAACTCTGCCCTGCTCTTCCCACGGCCCCTCCCAGAAATGGAAGGATGGAAGGAAATCATCATTATAAAATCCATGCGGCAGAGATGACCATTTGGCCTGTTTGGAGGTGCTTGTGTAGAAGAAAACACAAGAAAACAAAGGGGAAGAGTATGTGAACTTCTAACCCCTGCCCCCATGCCATCTGGACAGTGGGTGGCAGGAGCTCGCGCTCATGTTCCCTCCAGTGGGCGTTTTTTATGGGGCCAAGTGACAAAGAGCCAAAGAGGGCAAGAACTTGGGAGCAGTAAGTGGAAAAGTACCAACTTCACTGACCCCCCCATTCCTCCAGCCAACCACTGACCCCTCTCCAAATCCTGAGGAACATGACCTCTTGTCACCACCCCCCCACCCGCCTTTGGGCCCCTCTTGTTTAAATGGAGTGAGACTTTATCAGTTAGGAGGGCCGGCAATGAATTGAGGATATTAATTATTGCAAACTGACTCCTATCTGGGGTCCTGCCTGCAGCTTTTACAAAGCCCACATTTTAAAATTAACATATCGAAAAGGCAACATTGGCCCAGAAGTGTCAAAGAGGAGAGCAATTCAATCGGTCCCACTCCTGAGCTGTCTGAGTGGGTCTGCTGAGTGTGCACTCTGAGAAGGGCAGGGAACGGTCTGAAAACCACTGTGAGGACACAGGCCAGCTGGGCAGTGGCTATAGCAAGGACCCACAGGATGTTTTAGCTTTGGAGTCACCTGGTGGCTTTAGCATTTGATGCAAGCTTTCTGGGGAGATGAGAATATGGGAGCTCAGAGGAGAGCAGTAAAAGTTGGATACACATCAGCTGAGGATGGCGGACACATGTGGGTTAATGTTTTTGCAGAACTTGCCGGAAGGCAGAGGGGTTTTCTGGAAAGCACACTGGGTCTGGAGACATGAGAGCTGGAGTTCAAGCTGACGTTTCCTCTTCTTGTGACACCTGGGCAAGAAACAACCTTTCTCGGTGTCCTTTATTTATTTATTTTTTGAGACAGAGTCTCACTTTGTTGCCCTTGGTAGAGTGCCGTAGTGTCACAGCTCACAGCAACTTCAGACTACTGGGCTTAAGTGATTTTCTTGCCTCAGCCTCCCAAGTGGCTTGGGACTACAGGCACCTGCCACAATGCCTGACTATTTGTAGAGACGAGGTCTCGCTCTGGCTCAGGCTGGTCTCGAATCCATGAGCTCAGGCAATCCACACACCTCGGCCTCCCAGAGTGCTAGGAATACAGGTGTGAGCCACCATTCCCGGCCCTCCATGTCTTTTAAAAGGGGACCATCCTACCTGCCTATCTTAAAGGAGACAGTGTGTTAGAAAGTAGTTTGTAATATAAGATGTTACCATACATACTATATAATTTTTTTATATAACTTGTAAATAATGTAAGTTGTCAATTCATATATTTGTTCAACAAACATATTTTGAACATCTACAAAGATCTGGCTATATAAAATAAGAAACAGATTCAGTCTCTGTCCTCACAAAGTCTACACTTGATACTCACAAGTAAACAGAAAGATACTCTAAAGCACAGTAAGTGTCATGATGGGTAAATATAGGCTCATGGAAGTTCATAGAAATGGCACTTAACCTAGACTTGGAAAATTTACAGAAGGCTTCTAGGAGGGAATGATGGCAAAGCCAACCGTACGCGCTCAGTGAGGACTTGTGCTCATCTGATTAAAAAATTTAACTGCCACCCTCCTGCTTCGTTTTTCTTTTTCTTTTTCCTTTTTTAAAATTATTATTGTTTCAGGTTAATTTGAGGGTACAAAGAATTAGGTTACAATGTTTGCATTTGTTATAAGAGTCCCTCTTATAATTGTCTGTCCTGCTTCATTTTTCTTTGATGCACTGATGACCATCTGACACACTCTGTGTGTTCATTGCTAATGTTTTGTGTCTGTCTCCCTCCGCTCAGACATAAGCTCATATGGTTAGGTGTTTTTTAAATTTAAATTTAAATTTTTTTAGAGGCAAAGTCTTGCTCTGTCTCCCAGGCTGGAGTGCAATCGTGCAATCATAGCTCACTGCAGCCTTGAGCTTGTGGGCTCCAGGGATCCAGGGGTCCTTCCGCTGCAGCCACCCAAGTGGTGTTTCTCTGTTTTGCTTCCTACTGTGTCCTCAGGGCCTAAAATAGCTCCTGACACATAGCAGACACTCCAGATGTATTTGTTGAATACATGAATATAAAATGTAAGTGTGATTTGGGCGGCTGAGAGAGCAGGAAAGAATATTCCAGGAGAGGAAAACCATAAGCAAAGACCAGGGTGCGAAGTGCAGGTGGTCTGGTCTGGCTAGAGTAGTACCCCGCAGGGGCAGGAGATGGAGAAGTGAGACTGGGGAGAGAGGTAGGAACAGACTGTGAGGGGCCTTGTAAGCCAGGTTCAGGAGTTTGGACTTTATTTTGGGGTTATGAGGACAACCGAAGTACTGGATGTGGAAGTGATGATGAGATCTGAGTCTCTGCACAGCTGGAGATAGGGAGACTGTTCTTCCGTGGTCTGGGAGCAGGATGGCGAAGGCCTGCGCTGGGAAGGCCTGCGCTGGGACAATGGTGATGGGGAGAGGTGCTGGAATGACAAGGCTTGATGGCTTATTGGCAGGGAGGGACGAAGGGGAGGGAAGGCTCTGGGAGGGGATGGAGGCAGATTTAGGAGGCTTCATGGGTCATGGTGCCATTCACAGAGATGGACGAGACAGCAGAAGAAACAGGCTTGGGATGAAGATGGTGAATTTTCAGTGTGGACTTTTTTTTTTTTTTTTTTTTGAGACGGAATCTCACTCTGTTGTCCAGGCTAGAGTGCTGTGGTGTCAGCCTAGCTCACAACAATCTCAAACTCCTGGCTTTAAGCGATCCTCCTGCCTCAGCCTCCCTAGTAGCTGGGACTACAGGCACTCACCCCAACGCCCAGCTAATTTTTCTATTTTTAGTAGAGATGGAGTCTTACTATTGCTCAGGCTGGTCTCAAACTCCAGAGCTCATGCGATCCTCCCACCTCGGCCTCCCAGAGTGCTAGAATTACAGGCATGAGCCACCACTCCTGGCCTAGTGTGGACCTTATAACTGGATACATTTTATGAGCACTTGTGTGTGTGGGCCAGTGTAGAAATGACAACCAAAGCCACAGGTGGTTGGGATTTTCCAGGTAAGAGAGGAAAGGAAGGGGCCTGAGAAATGCCCCGAGAGACACTCACAGTGGAGGATGAACAGAGGGAGAGAGGACCACGAAGAAAAGTGAGAGATTTCAGAGCTTTCTGAGGAAGACCAGGAATAGATGGTGTTTCAGGGAGAGAAAGACTTGCCAGGTCAAAGTAGATATGAAAGTACTGTGGGTTTGAAATGTGTCCTCCATAATGA
The DNA here is from genome assembly GCA_963574355.1 of Loris lydekkerianus. Lineage (NCBI taxonomy): Eukaryota > Metazoa > Chordata > Mammalia > Primates > Lorisidae > Loris > Loris lydekkerianus. The sequence continues at coordinate 32,851 of CAUYPK010135820.1, forward strand.
TATGTTGAAGTTCTAACCTCTGGTGCCTGTGACTGTGACCTTATATGGATACAGGGTCTTTGCAGATGTAATCAAGGAAGATGAGGTAATGCTAGGATTAGGGTGGGCACTTATCCAATAATGAGCGTCCTAAGAAGAGGGAAATTTGGACACAGAGACCCAGTGGAGAAGGTCACGTGTTGACAGCGCAGTAATGCAGCTACAGCCCAGGGATGGAGGCAGTCCCTAGGAACCAGGGATGGGGCAATCCCTAGGAACTAGGGAGGGGGGTCAGGGGCAGTCTCCAGGAAGTAGGGATGGGGGAACCCAGTCCCCAGGAACCAGGGACGGGTGGGCAATCCCCAGGAACCCAGGACAGGGGAGGGTTAGTCCCCAGGAATGGGGGTGGTGGTGGAGGGAGGGCAGTCCCCAGGAAGGGGGGTGGGGGAAGGAAGCCTCCATCCCTGGGGCTGTCAGAGGAAGGACTTCATTTCAGACTTCTGGCCCCTTACACTGGGAGAGAACAAGATTCTGTTGTTTTAAGCCACTGGATTTGTTATAGCAGTCCCAGAAAACTAATACAGAAAGAGAAAGTGTCCACCCATACAGCAGCCGGGATATCATAGGAAACTGGTGAAAGCAGCTTCAGTTGAGCAGCTAAGGTTGCCGGAGAGGAGGAGGGGTGCGGAGATGTGTCTAAGCAACTCTTCCCCAAAGCCTGGCCATGTGGGGAAAGAGAGGCCTGCAGGAGATGGAAGGTGTCAATGAGGTCTTTTCTATTGATCTATCTAGTCTAAATGGCTAATTAACATATCCATCACCTCACACAGTTACAGTTGTGTGTGTGTGTGTGTGTGTGTGTGTGTGTGTGTGTGGTGAGAACACGTAAGATCATCTCTCTCAGCAAATTTAGAATATTTGATACAGTGTTGTTAACTACAGACACCAGCTGTGCATTCACTTCCTAGAGCAGATTGATTCTGGGTCACTGGAACCTTGTCCTTTAGACCAATATTTCCCTGTTTCTCTCACCAGCCCCCAACCTCTGGCAACTACCATTCTATTCCCTGCTTTTATAAGTTTAAATTATATATATATATATATATAAATTGAGACTGTGTAGTATTTGTCCTTCAGTGCCAGGCTTATTTCATTTAGTCTAAAGTCCTCCAGGCTTATCTATGTTGTTCAAAACGTTAGGATTTCCTTCTCTTTTTAAGGCTGAATAATATTTTAATCACTTTCTCTCTCTCTAAATATATATATATATATATATATACACACACACACACATATACACATATGTATATATATGTATATATATATAAAGTCACATTTATCTATTCATCTGTCAATGGACGCTTAAGTTGATTTCATATCTTGGCTACCATAATACATGGGAGTACCGATATGTCTTTGAGATATTAACTTTATTTCCTTTTTCTATAAACCTAGAAGTGGGATTGTTGGATCATATGGCAGCTCTATTTTTAGTTTTCTGAGGAACCTCCATTCTGTTCTCTATATTGGCTGTACCAATTTACATTCATTCCCACCAACAGTGCACAAGAGTTCCCTTTTTTCCGTGTCCTCAACAGCACTTGTCTTCTTTTGTCTTTTTTTTTTCTTTTTCTTTTTTTTTTTTATTAAATCATAGCTGTGCACATCGATATGATCATGGGGCATCATACACTAGTTTCATAAACTGTTTGACACATTTTCATCACACCAGTCTAATTCTTTTGTCTTTTTGATGACAACCATCCTGGCAGTGGGAGGTGCTCTCTACTTTTGTTTTTGATTTGCATTTACCTGATTTTTCATAGAAGGACATGATTTTTGTCAGATTTAAATGCTGATGGGAAAGCACCACTGGAGAGGAAAACATTTTCTGAAAGTGCAGCTATGTGTCACCCCATGAGAAATGAGTTTTCAGGTGATTTTGTTGTGACGTGAACATAAAGCGTGCACTTACACAAACCTGGCCAGCACAGCCTCCTACATGCCCAGGCCATATGGGCTACACACCTGTACAATATGGTACTGAACTAAATGCTGTGGGCAACGGTAGCACAGTGGGAAGTATTTGTGCATCCAGATACATATAAACTTTGAAAAGATAAAGTAAAAATACTATATAAAAGAAAACACGGCACACCTTGGAGGGCACTTACCATGAAGTGAGCGTGTAGGACTGGACGTTGCGCTGGGTGAGTTAGTGAGTGAGAGGTGAGTGAAGGTGAAGGCCGAGGACATCACCATATACTACCATAGACGATAAACACTGAACATTTAGGCTACAGTAGATTAATAAAAATCTACTACACTTGTGCGAGGATGGTACAGTGGCTACTGGGTCACTCAGTGAAACAGTATTTCAGCTCCATTATACTCTTACGAGACCACCATTGTCTGTGCGACCTATTGTTGACCAAAATGTCATTTTGTAGTACATGACAGTATAAGAAAGGGAAGAATTTGTCAGTGGGCAAGGTAGCTAAAAGGGGTGGGATATAGAGTGGAGTGCTGGGACCCACAGGTGACACAGGTGGGTCTGGAGGTTTGGCTGCAGGAAGCCAAGTGAGTTCATGTGGGACAGGTCTCTGGGAGGCAGAGCGCAAGGCTACTCTGAGGTTTGAGAAGTGGGGGCAAGTTGCTGAAAGCCACGGAGCAGAACAGGAGGGCTAACCAGGGAGACAGAGGCTGCTGTAGACAGGTGGAAGTGGGAGCCGGCAGACTTAGTGACTGCCTCTCCCACCAACCCCTCTTCCTTGCTGACTGAGCCTCAGTGCCAAGAACCCACTACTGGGGGAACCTGGCCCCTCTTTCCTTCTGCTCGCTGTTGCCAAGTCTGTATTAATTAGTGCCAAGTGCTATAACAAACACGCCCAATATTTCAGGGATCTACAGTGCAAACTCAGGGCTCCAGGTCCCTTTCACCTTGTGGTGCTGCCAGCTGTGTTACTTGCAAAAGGAACAGTGAGAGGATGGGCCATTGCACACGAGGTGAGACTCATCCATTTGGTTCATGTCCCATTGGCCAGGCCCAGTCAGAGAGCCTCAGCTAACAGCAAGCGAAGCTGGGAAATACGGTTTTCTTGCTGTCCGGGTATAAGAATGGAAATGCTCAGTGCACAGCAAGTCTTTGCCCCACAGTTATGGCAGCCACGGGGCAACCATGGGGCAACTCATCTGACATGCTTAGGATGGAAGAGGGGGAAGATGTAAGAATCGGGGTCCTCGATGATATCAATAAGCAGCCAATTTCTTCATTCGAGAGGTTTTCTTTCTCTAGATATATTTTTTAATGACAGATAATATACTTTTTCTATTGCCAGACTTTTTTGAATTAGCAAATTGATTTCTTTTACTTACAACCACAAATATCCTCATTCAGAAACCATGAGTTTTAATTGCATTGCTTAAATAACTTATCACAGTAAAGAGGCAGAACAGGGTCTAGTGTATTACATGGGCTTCGGGAAACTCACCTTGTAATTGGCATTTGAAACAGTCTGTCATTAACTGTACAGATGTGACCTGCTTTGCACACCTTTCTCCAATGCTTCATTCCTTTATTTGTCAATATTTATGTAGGATTTGATACATGTGATTGCATCTGTCTTCATGTGCTAGGCTGTGCACTAGTGAAGGGGCATGCTTCTCTTATTTATTTTTATGCCCTTATTACCTAACAAACAAGATTTCATATATAGATGGGACATAAACAAATATTTCTGAATAAAGTTTGCTGGTCTTCCCCCTATAATTGAAAATGAGTGGAGTTTAGATCAGGTTGAAATGGACTTCTGATTCAATATGCTGATTGGGTGATCTTGGGGGAAGTTACTGAACCTACCTGAGCCTTAGATTCCTACTTATTGAGGACAACAATCCACACGAGAGTATGTGGAAAGTGTCTGGTTTGTTGCCTGGCATGAAACAGGCACAAAGGGAATGATGGTCCCCTCTACCTTCCAGTATACCACATAGATCAAGCCACTCTCTGCATTCCAATTGATGAATATTCCAAAAACCCAAATTTTATAGTGAGCATAATTAAAAAGGTGAATTTATTGCCAGAAAATTACGTAAGACACATTGCCAATGATGTCTGGATTAGTTTCTACTGTGGATAATCTATGACAGGGTTTCCTGCTATTAGCAAATAGACAGGTATTAACACACCAGCTGAACACCAACAATCTTTCATTTTAACTCTCAGTTACTCAGAACATCTCCCAAACACACAAATGCAAAGAATTTTCTCTCCGTTTTTCAGGTGAGGTTTTTAAGGGCAGCTTAAACTCGAATCTCATGCTAACACTACAGGGCTGACCAACTGTTCCTTTCAGTCTATGTGATTTCTCTTACAATTGACCAGGGAGACACAATTTTACAACCAGGCCAGACAGGAGACATGCGCTCTTGTTGGTGATTGCTGTGTGGATGAGGCGGAGAGCCTCCTGAGTTTGAGTCTCAGATCTGCAATTTTGCTGCACTGTAGCCTTGGCATTGTCATTTCAAACCTGCCCTGGCCTCAGTTTCCTCTTTAGTAAAATTAGGGCTTTAAAGCAGATGATTCTGGAGGTGCCTCAGGCTCTAAATTCTACAATAGGGGTTTCTTTGCTTTTTCTCTCCCCTTTCTTGATTTATTATTTCAATATTCACTTTCTAAATAATTGAACAAAAGAACCAAAGGCTGTATATGTATGAAGACAGTCAGTGCTCTATTATTTTTCCATGGGGGAAATAAGAATAAATAGTCTGAATGTTCAATAAGAGAAAAAAGCGTAAGTAAATTACAGTAAGCCAATCAACTCTGTGAAATATTACCCAGAGCTCAAAAGGGATGTTTATGAAGGCTCTCTGGCAAGATGAGAAAATATTTCCATGTGATGTTAAATGGAAAAGGCAGAGGATAAATGAACTGTTTACCATGATAACAATAATCTGAAAAACATACAGGACAAATTCTAGAAGGGAGTGGGAAAAATAGAAACATATAATTATTTTCTCACTTGTAGTGGGAGGAGGGAAGTGTTCAATACAACTGTATCTCTGGTTTCCCACTGGGTGTCTGGTCAGTTCATCTAAGGTGGGCTAATAATGGCTTTACATGCTTCAATGACAGAAAGGCCTGGAAAGTAACTGACCTCAAGCAGGTTAGATTCCAGGCTTCCCTCTTCTGTCTTTGAGCTCTTTCCCCAAATAGATCGGGCTTGGCTTTGCCTTCCCTGACCTTTTTCTCTTCCCCTCTTCCTCCTCCTCTTCTTTCTCCCGTTCCTTCCCTCTTTCCATTTGTCGTTACCTCCTTCTCCCAGTGCATACGATGAAATGCACAGCTCTGAAACGTCCCCAAGTTTTGGTGAATGTAGACACCATGTAATCAACCCTACCATCAAGATAACCAAGAGAGAACATTTCCATCACCCCAGAAAGTTCTTTGTGTCCCTTTCCAGTAAATCACCTGCCCCCAGACAACCACGGTTCTGATTTCTATCAACACCAATTTGTTTCAGCTGTTCTAGAACTTCATAATAATGGGACCATCCAGATGTCCTTTTTTATTGGTCTAGCTTCTTTGGCTCAATATTGTTTTTCAGATTTGTCCCATTGGTGTTTATATCAGTGGTTCTTTCCTTTTTATTCCTAGGAAGTATATTCCTGCGGTGGGTAGGCTGAACAATGGCTCCAAAGATATCCTGCTCCCTGGAAACTTTGAATGATATATTTGTTACAAAGGGACTTTGCAGGGGTGATGAAAGGATCTGGAGCTGGGAACGTTAACTGGGACCATCCAGGTGGGTACTGAATATACTCACAAGTAAAAGAAGGAGATCTGATGACAGAAAAACAGTAGAGAACATGACCACAGAAGCAGAGACAGGAGTTGCAGTCCTGCTGCCGAGCTCTGGGGGCCGCTGGACACAGGAAGGACAGGATTTTCCCTGGGGCCTCAGAAGGAACTACCCAGCCAGCACCTTGGTGTCAGCCCAGTGAGACTGAATTCAGACGTCCGGCCCCTCGAACTGTATTGTTTTAAACAACTAAATCGATGGTAATTTGTGACAGTGCAGGGTGTTTACTATTCCGGGTTATTACAAGTCCCCAGGAAGTTCTTGTGCAGAAATACGTTTCCATTTCTCTTGGATAAATATGCCTAGGAATGGAATCGCTGGAGTAGGGGTTGCCATTAACTTTATAAGAAACTTTCAGTTTTCCTAAGTGGTTGTACCATTTTACACCCTTGTTAAACAAAGTAACAGGAAGGCTCAGGCCGTTCATCCCAAAATGTATGGGACTGGGGGGAGTTAACCTGTGCGTCCTCTTGGTGATTCCAGACCCTGACTGGACTTCCGGAGTCCGTGGCATAAGCACTAGCACACATTTATGCCTGGATTTTTATTCCCCCTTTGTTTTCTTTTCTTGAAAAAGGGATGGTTCATCTGACAGAGGGCTCCGTCCTCTTCCTGTCCCTGTGCTGCCCATTAGCATGCAGTGGGAGTCACAACCCCGAGGATCTGGACAACCCAGGGAACAGGAGCCAGCAAGTCTAGACCTCAGATTCCTGTGGGAGCCACACAGAAGACAAGTGCAGCGTGCTGACCCCATGCGGGGGTGCGAGGTGGGGGCAGTCAGCCATATTATTCTTCACTTAATGGAATTTTCTTGCTCCTTTAAGTAGAAAAACACAAGTAGCTCATGTGGCACCCACTGCAGTAGCTGATAAAACACACAAAGTAAAAGGAGTGGGGAGAGAGGGGAAATCTCCTAGGTCTGGTTTGCAGATGGGGGCAGAGGAAGCTGTTGTGTTATTTTTGCTTTTATTTTTTTTTCACCTAATGACAATTTGCCAGTGTCACTTCCAACTCTGATCACATTAGATTCCAGAAGTCTTCTGAGGTTAAGCTCAAGAACAAAGAGGTGGTTGTTTACCAGATGCAATCTTGGTGAGCCACGCTTTGACTCCTGAAAGAGGATCTGGAATTGGGGATTAACTGACTTATTCCCTCCACGATTCTCAAGCTGTTCAGATCATGGATCTTTAAAAACAAAATGGTTCTTCAGCATCACCCCCTTCCATGTCTAATGCCTGTGTAGGAATGCCCGACACAGCACACCAAGCACGCCTCCTTCTGTAGGAGCCCATGTTACATTTGGGCACATCATGTGGAACGGCTGAATTTATACCCATGTAAACCCTGAGGCATGCCTATGCACCTGTGGCCACATTGAAAGCTCTGGGAACTCAAGACTCCAGTGACCCTTTGGAGCCAAGGAGTATTGTCTTGTACAATATCAGTGGGCCACACCCATCCATCCTGTCAGTCTTGGAATGGCGCTTAGGGATAGGCCCTCCGGCAGTGACTAGATGGGCTCCCATGCCAGGCCCACTAGATATTGGCCTGAGAACCCTCTTTGCACATGGGGGTACAAGTCCTGTCCCTGCCGTGCAGTCCTAAGAGCTGTGGGATGTGAGTTCAGTGTGTACAGGCACATGCCTGGTCCCCTACAGGCTTAGGTTAAGTTGCACTGAAGTGGAGCTCTCATGGGAGGTGCAGCATCTTGTTTTTGCAAAGGAAATTATTTGCATGAGCCCCCAGGCTCAGTGCCAAGTGAGAATGCAGCCGCTCAGTTAACTCGCTTGGCACGAGGACCTGCCCCAGGGTGGAGAGTCCAATCGCCTCCTCAAGTTGACTCTACCGCCAGACATGAAGACACGTCATCTCTTTATCTCCTGGCCGTATTTAGAAGGTAGACAGGGAAACAGCAGGATAACTTCTTCCAGGTGCCCACATTTTCCTATCTCCTTCCACACCAGAGAACTCATACCCTGTGGCTTGAGAATGTGAGAGCAGCACAGACTGAGCCTCCTCTGGCTGAGCCGCTTAGCACAGACATGGGAACCTTATAGGAGCTACCATGTAGCATAGCACCAGGAAGAGAGTGGGGTATCTGGGTGAGAAGATGAGGATGTAAATCAAGTCGTTTACTTTTTTTTTTTTTGAGACAGAGTCTCACTTTATCACCCTTGGTAGAGTGCTGTGGCATACAGCTGACAGCAACCTCCAGCTCTTGGGCTTAGGCGATTCTTTTGCCTCAGCCTCCCCGGTAGCTGACTACAGGCATCCGCCACAACGCCTGGCTATTTTTTTGCTGCAGTTTGGCCAGGGCCGAGTTTGAACCTACCACCCTTGGTATATGGGGCTGGCGCCCTACTCACTGAGCCACAGGCGCCGCCTGAGTCATTTACTCTTGCTGTGTTCCAATCCTTCATCTGCGAAGTGGGGGATGCCACTCTGGTTCCTCCCAGGGCCACATAGGCATGGGTGATTATTGCTCCTGGTTGGGAGGGTGACATTCATTCAGGCAGCAAGAGATAGTACTTGTCTTTAGCAGAAAATGGCACTCATTGAGGAGATTAGCCCCCAGGAAGGCAGGAGGTACAGTGAGAGGAGGTCCTACTTCTTCCAGGTGCCCACATTCAGAGGAGGTCAGGACTCAGGAAGTCTGTGCCTAGTCAGGAGTATTGTACCCAATAAAGAGGTTGTTACTCAGGAAGGAACATGGTAGTCAGTGGGTAAGTTGGTTCCCAGTAAGAAGGGTGGTCCCAGGGAGGATGATGGTAGCCAGCAGGGAGATTGTACATGGTGGGGAGGTTGAACCTACTAGGGAAGCTGGTACCCAGTGAGGAAAGAGGTTGGTACGCAGTGGGAAGGGATGGTACTCAGGGGGGAGGTTGGAGCTTGCAGAGTCTCATCACCTGATTTGGGCTGTGAAGGGGCTGATGGCAGAGGTCCAATGAGACCGAAAAGAGACGGCTTGTCCAGTTCTTCACATTTAAATAAAAAAGCAGCAGCATGTCCCAAACCTCCCTGTACCCTGCCCACAGTTAGGTGTTTTAGAGCATCCATGTGTCCACATTGGTTTCAGATTTCTGCCCAAGGAACACTGGTTAAAATTAAAGTCAACATGACTGTGATCGAACTGATCTCATATTTCTCCTGCCTGGAAATACCTATAATTCCTTAAAACAATGTTTCAGTTTACCACAAGTCTGTTGGCATTTCAAAGTGTAATAAAAAACCCACCATCCTTTTTCCTGCCTCCCACTCCCGGTGTTCTGGGAAGACTGCAGAACACACGGACTTTCAATCAAGGGGGGCGGCTTTGCCTTTATTTTGTGCACCTTCATTTTTGCCGAAGCAAAGCACAGTGACTCAGGTGGAATCACAGGAGAAGTGGGTGAGTCATAGCTCAGAGAGTTTGCGGGGTGCCTTCCTACCCAGCAGATGCATTCTGGAGCTTAAGTTCAAGGGTTCGTTAGGTGGGTGCAGATCTGGGGCCATTCATTTACCCCACAGGTGCCATCAGCCCACCCCTCACCTCCTTGTGCCTACATTTGTGCTTATGGTCAGGGCCAGTGCTTGGCAGGTACATCTCAACCTGTTAAAATATTGAAATACTTTCACACTGGTTCCAAAATAACCACTGCCTGGACATTTTCCAACCTCCCTAAGGGCCTGTGTCCATTCTAATTGGTTGGTGCCTGTTATTACTCTGATTGTTAAATAGTTTAACAGTCCACGCCCAACAAGGTAGACAACATACTTCCCTTTGCCTGCAAAGTCCCCAGAATTCTTTCAGGATAAAAGAGGCCACTAATCATATCTTTCTTTGTTTAGGTGACTGAGAAAACCAAGTTTGAGCCAGGCAACAGTGGCTCATGCTTGCACTCTGGGAGGCTGAGGCAAGTGGATTGCTTGAGCTCAGGAGTTCAAGACCAGCCTGAACAAGAGTGAGACCCTGTCTCTACTAAAAATAGAAAAATTAGCTAGGCCTCATGGCGGAAGCCTGTAGTCCCAGCTACCTGGGGGCGGAGGCAAGAGGAGCCCTTGAGCCTAGGAGTTTGAGGTTTGTGAGCTGTGACGCCACAGTACTCTAGCCAGGGGCAGGAGAGTGACATTCAGTCTGAAAAAAAAAAAAAAAAGGAAAGAAAAAAGAAAAGCAAGTTTGGAGAGCACGTTCTAGTGACTGATCAGAATTAATATTTACTACCTTTTTTGGTACCAAGAAAGTCACTGGAACAATTCAACCAAATTAAAAAAAGCAATATGTGCCTTTAAAAAGACGACGTTTGTGCAACAAAGCAGATGCCATCTGGCCCAGGAGAAATTCAGTGATGATGGCATCATTCTCTTTGATGTCAGAACAGCCTGGAATGGTCATCTATTTTAGAGTCTAGGGATGTGCTGGAGACAAAAGTCCAAAAGCAATTTTTAATTCGGAGGTTTTTAGCCCTGCACCCAGAGTTAATCACCAACTAAGGACGGCCATACCAGAAATCTCTCATTGTTTTCCTCACATTGTTGTTTGTTTTGATAATATATGATCTATGTTAAAAAATTAGAATTCTTGATATTATACGTTTTCCCCCACCCCAGCCACTGCCAACCCTTCCCTTCAACCTCCCCAGAGAAGCCTTTGTTAATGATTTCATGTGTGCCTTTTCTGACCTTTCCAATGCATGGCTATATACATATATAAACATTTTATTATTTTTTTTCTTTTTTAAATTTCAGATTGATATGAGGGTACAAATGTTTAGGTTACATTATTTTCATTTCTAAGATAAAGTTCAAGCTGTAGTTGAGCCCTTCACCTGGGGGCGTGCTGAACACCCTCAATTGTGCACAGTAGGTGAGATCCCATCAATGGCCTCCTTGCTTCCTCCTCCCCTCTCATTTCTCTCCCCTCCTCCTTGCTAGACTGTATTTGTTAAACACATATTTTAATGCTTAACATATACAGAATCTATAATCTGTTTCTTTTCAATTAGCAGACAGCAGACAACTTCTGTAGAGGGTGGTGTGGTATGCGCCTTCCTCCTTTAGAGTTGAGGCCACTTCATCCCCAGCTGTCAGGACACTGGTGGGTTGCAGTTAAGTCCTTCCCCAGAAGCTGTGCTTGGCCAAAGGTACACCTTCTCCCAGGGGACAGCTCACATGGAGGACCTGCATCAAGGCACAGTACAGAGACACAGTCTTCCTTCCTTCCTTCCTTCCTTCCTTCCTTCCTTCCTTCCTTCCTTCCTTCCTTCCTTCCTTCCTTCCTTCCGTGTTTCCTTTGGAATCAGCTGAGACCCTTTTCCAAGTGAACCTTAGTTTCACTTCTTCTGTTCCCTCCTGCTACCCTCAGTTCCTCACTGGGGTTGTACCTGAGGGCTTTTCCCAATAAAATTCCAGTCTACAAACCTCTATCTCAGATTCTGTTTCCCAAGAACCAGTGTAAAGCAGTACACCATTGTGTCAATTATCTGCAGAATATTCCACTGTACAGAATGTAATAAACAAGTATGTCTCGTCTTATTCCTATAATCATGTTTGATATTTTCTTTCATTCTTTCTTGCTGTTTCCTTCTAATTTTTATTTTTTTTAGACAGAGTCTCACTATGTAGCCCTGGGTAGAGTACCGTAACGTCACAGCTCACAGCAACCTCAGACCCTTGGGCTCAAGTGAATCTCTTGCCTCAGTCTCCTCAGTAGCCAGACTGCCACAATGCCTGGATATTTTTTTTTTTTTTTTTTTTTTTTTAATTTTAGTTGTCATTGTTGTTTGGCAGGGGCCTGGGCTTGATTTGAACCTGCCAGCTCCAGTGTATGTGGCTGGCGCCCTAGCTGCTGAGCTACAGGTGCCGAGCCTCCTTCTAATTTTTAATGGGTTTAATTCTGTTTTATTTTACTGGGATAATAGTTTCCTTTGTACTTTTTTCCCCTTCTGAGTAACATTGTCCTATAGAAATATACTGAGAGCCACGTATATAATTTCAAATTTTCTAGCAGCCACAGAGACATGACTTACTGGTGATCATCTTAGAATCTGCTTATCACACTAAAAAAGGTTTTAAAAAAATAAATTAATTTTAATAACAAGATATTCAATGTGATATAATAAGAATATTTTCATTTCAAAATATGTTCAGAGAGAAAATTACTATGAATATTTTAAATTCTTTTTTTTTTATTGTATTAAGACTTTGAAATCCAGTGTTTATTTTACACTTTGAGCACATCTCAGTTTGCACTAGCCACATTTCAAAGGCTTAATAGTACGTGTGCCACTGGCTCCCATGCTGTATAGCACATGAGAGATTTGAAGTCTCCATTGAAATTATGTTCTAGGGGCCAGGCACAGTGGCTGATGCCTGTAAACCTAGCACTCTGGGAGGCTGAGGTGAGAGGATCCCTTGAACTCGGGAGTTCAAGACCAGCCTGAGCAAGAACGAGACCCCATCTCTACTAAAAATAGAAAGAATTAGCTGGGCATTTGTGGTAGGTGCCTATAATTTCAGCAATTGGGAGGCCGAGGCAGGAGGATTGCTTGAACCCAGGAGGTTGAAGTTGCTGTGAGCTAGGCTGATGCCGTGGCACTCTAGCCTAGGAAATAGAATGAGATTCTGTCTCATTGAAAAAAAAATTATATTCTAGGATATTAGCAAAAATGACAAAGACTAAGCTCCAAAAATTCTCTCCTTCCATTAAAGCAGCAAGAACATTAGCAAAAAACATCAAAATCAACTTTTTAGAACTTTGGAAATTAACCAAAGCAATCTGGGGAGCATTTATTAAAAAAAACAAAATCAACTGAATCTTGGTAAGAACAGTGAGCTTTGTGGCATTTTAATTTGCTTTATTTCCCAGAAATATTTCCAACCTCCCCAGTACCACAGTAGTTTTGACATCTAACAGCCTACAAAAAGCCCGTGATCACAGTGAAAAGCCGAACAGCCACCGGAAGGGCTTGGAGCCTTCAGAGCCCCATTCTCAGAGAGATGACCCGTCACCTGTCTGGTGGTTCCCTGGAAGAACTCATTTGCAGGCTCTCTTTATTTGGGCTGACGGAGCTCATGCAGTACAAATAAGTCTTTTCTCCAGAGGCATTTGTTGAAAACAATCATAGTCAATTATTAACCATCACAGCTGCCAGAGGTGGTGGATTACACCTGGGACAAAAAAATTGGCTAATTAAAAGCTTAAAGGGAAAGGGAATGAGATGTTCATGGGAGGTTGAGGGGTTCAAAAAATTCTAATGTGGGAGGAGGTGGAGGTCAGAAAATTAAAGTTCCTGAACTCAACCTATAAACGGGCTACATACTTTATTGCTGAATATCACTGTGGTCACCTTTGAAGGACTCCCCTCGGCCATCTGGCAATCATAATGATATTCAGCATTATGAGGTATGTAGCACTTTTTCTATGATGAGTACACAACTTTAATTGTCAGACCTCATTCAGTGACAGCTCTGATGGCCATTCCAGAAAGAGAATCTGAATATTGCCTTAAAGGGTGGACTAGGCACTGGCTTCGGTTCATAGCTTCCCAAGGGGAGTATCTCAAAGGTGACCCCAGGGATATTCATCAACAAGGTATGTAGCACTTTTTCCAGGATTAGTTCTTGAAGTTACTTGTCTGACCTTGTATTACTGGGAAGCTGGTCATTTGTCCGTTTTTATGAGTCTACTTTAAACTGTAATATCTCAGTGAATACTTATTTAATTTAATCGAAATAAGCGCCATTTGAATCAGTGCACTTTTGCCAACGTAACACAAGTCAATTAATTCCATCAGCGTAAAAATTGGGTGCTCAGGATTCTATGAAGTCAACGAAGCCCGTTTTTGCTAGGTCCTGATTGGCAAAGGTTCTACCCGGTAAGAAAGTTATTGAAGTGCTTGAAAAGATGGTAGTCGGTTGGCGAGAGGTCTGGGGAGTATGGTGGGTGGGGCAGAACTTCGACGCTCAATTCCTTTAATTTTCGGATGGTGATTTGTGAGACGTGCGGCCGGGCGTTGTCGTGGAGCAGGATCGGACCTCTTCTGTTGACCAGTGCTG